>PVIH01001481.1:45407-233520 GCA_004025045.1 Sigmodon hispidus | reverse complement strand
ATTCATGAGGGAAATTGGTCTGTAATTTTCCTTCTTTGTTGTGTCTTTGAGTGGCTTGGGTATTAGGGTGATTGTGGCCTCATAAAAGGAATTTGGCAATATTCCTTCAGTTTCTACTGTGTGAAATAGTTTGAGGAGTAACGGTAGTAATTCTTCTTTGAATGTCTGGTAGAATTCGGCACTGAAGCCATCTGGACCACAGCTGTTATTTTTGGGGAGGTTTTTAATAACAGTTTCAATTTCCTTAAGGGTTATAGGCCTGTTTAGGTAATTAATCTGATCTTCTTTTAATTTTGGTAGATGGTACCTGTCCAGAAAACTGTTGATTTCTTCTAGGTTTTCCATTTTTGTGGAATACAGATTTTCAAAATAGGACCTGATAATTCTCTGTATTTCCTAGGGGTCTGTTGTTATGTCCCCCTTTTCATTTCTGATTTTGTTGATTTGGACACTCTCTCTCTCTGTTTTTTGATTAGTTTGGCTAAGGGCTTATCTATCTTGTGTACTTTCTCAAAGAACCAACTCTTAGATTCGTTGATTCTTTGTATTGTTCTTTTTGTTTCAATTGTATTGATTTCAGCTCTAAATTTGATTATTTCCTGCCGTCTACTCCTTCTAGGTGAGTTCGCTTCTAATTGTTCTAAGGCTTTCAGCTGAGCTGTTAGGTCTCTAATGTGAGATTTCTCTAGGTTTTTCATATAGGCATCTAGCGCTATGAATTTTCCTCTTAAGACTGCTTTCATTGTGTCCCACAAGTTTGGATACATTGTAGATTCATTTTCATTGAATTCTAGGAAGACTTTGATTTCTTTCTTAATTTCTTCCTTGACCCAAAAATGGTTTAGCTGATTGATGTTTAGTTTCCATCAGTTGGTAGGCTTCCTTTGGGTGCTGATGTTGTTGAACTCTAACTTTATGCCCTGGTGGTCCGATATGTTACAAGGGATTATTTCCATTTTTTTGTATCTGCTGATATTTGCTTTATGACCAGTTATGTGGTCAATTTTGGAGAAAGTTCCATGAGGAGCTGAAAAATATGTATATTCCTTTGCCTTTGGGTGGAAGGATCTATAGATATCTATGAAATCCATTTGCATCATAACCTCATTTAGACTCCTTATTTCTCTGTTGAGGCTCTGTCTGGTTGATCTATCCAGGGTTGAAAGTGGGGTATTGAAGTCTCCCACTATTAGGGTGTAAGAATTGATGTGGGATTCGAGCTTTAGTAGTGTTTCTTTTACATATGTTTGTGCCCCTATATTAGGAGCATAAATATTTAAGATTGAAATCTCCTCTTGACCAATTTTTCCTTTGATGAATAAGTAGTGACCATCTTGGTCCCTTTTTATTGCTTTTAGCTTAAAGTCTACTTTGTTAGATATTAGGATTAAAACCCCTGCTTGTTTCTTAGGACCATTTGACTGGAAAATCTTTTCCCAACCCTTTATTCTAAGCCTGTGTCTGTCTTTGCAGTTGAGGTGTGTTTCTTATAGGCAGCAGAAGGATAGCTTCTGTTGTTGTATCCATCTTGTTAGTGTGTGATGTTTTATAGGAGAGTTGAGACCATTGATATTAAGGGAAATTAGTGACCATTGATTCATATTTCCTGCCATTTTTGGTGGTAACTTGTCTGTATTTCCATTCTCTAGGGTATTCTTCTGTGTACTTATTGATTGTTTGTGATTTCATGGATGTGTCTGGGGTCCTTAGGTTGGAGTTTTCCCTCTAATACTCTCTGTAGTGATGGGTTGGTAGATAGATATTCTTTCAGTCTTACTTTGTCCTGAAATACCTTGTTTACTCCATCTATGGTGATTGATAATTTTGCAGGGTATAGTATTCTAGTTTGGCAGCCATGCTGTTTTAGCATCTGTATAACTTCTGACCAAGCCCTTCTGGCTTTCATTGTTTCCATTGAATAGTCAGGCGTTATTCTGATGGGTCTGCCTTTATATGTGTGTTGGCCCTTTTCTTTTGCAGCTCTTAAAATTTTTTCTTTGTTTTGTATGTTTTGTGGCTTGATTATAATATGGCGCGCTGACTTTTTTTGGGATCATATCTATTTGTTGTTCTATAAGCTTCTTGTATCTTTATAGGCATTTCCTTGTTCAGGTTAGGGAAGTTTTCTTCTATGATTTTATTGAAAACATTATCTGTGCCTTTGAGCTGGTATTCTTCTCCTTCTTCTATTCCTATTATTCTCAAATTAGGTATTTTCATGGTGTCCCAGATTTCCTGAACATTTTGAGTTATGGCTTTTTTAGTTTTACTATTTTCTTTGACTGATATATCTATTTGAGCTACTGAGTCTTCCACTTCAGAGATTCTATCTTCCATCTCTTGAACTCTGTTTGTTATGCTTGTATCTGTAGTTCCAGCTTTTTTCTTCAGGTTTTCTATTTCCATCTTTGCATCATTTTGTGCCTTTTTTGTTGCTTCTATTTCAGCTTTTATTTCAGCTTTTAGTTCCTGGCATGTTTCTTTTATAGATTTGTTCATCTCTTCCAATTTTTTGTTTGTATTTTCTTCTATTTCCTTAAGGCTTTTTTTCATATCTTCTTTGAGAGCTTCGATGATCATCAAAAAGGAATTTTTGGTGTTGCTTCCTTCTGTTTCCTCTTCATTGCTCAGTTCAGGTCTTATATCTGTAAAATCGCCACTCTCTTTTGGAGTTACCATGTTGTCCTTTGTATTATTATGTAATTTTTTGCACTGTCGTTTGCCCATGGCTTCAGTGGTTCAAGATTAGATGGCTCCTGGTCAGTTGTGGCACTCGGATTTGTGTGCCTCCTGTCACCCCTCTGGTCAGGGTTTGAGTCTGTCCTTCAGAGACCCCTGCAGATGTTGGCTTGCTCAGTTCGAGGTGGCGGTGGTTAGCTGTGCAGCTTCCTTCAGCAGGAGCTGCGGGTCTGGTGACCTGCAGAGTTTATCTGCCCCTGCTCCAGAGTGCGCTGGGGCTCTGCAGATAGCACTTGGTCCCGGGAGCGGAACTGAAAGCTATTGGAGCTCAACTCTCCCACCCAGGCTGGGATATAGGTGCTTGGGCCTGGTGAGCCCTCCTCACCTCTGGGCGGGGTCTGAGTCTGTCCTTCAGAGACCCCTGCAGATGTTGGTTTGCTTAGTTCGAGGTGGCGGTGGGTAGCTGTGCAGCTTCCTTCAGCAGGAGCTGCGGGTCTGGTGACCTGCAGAGTTTATCTGCCCCTGTTCCAGAGTGTGCTGGGACTCTGCAGACAGCACTTGGTCCCCTGTTTAAGCTTTTCAACAATTTAAAAGTATGAAACTCATTTTCAGCTTGAAGGCAATGCAAGCATAGCCTTCAAATTGATTTAGCTTGGAGCAAATTGTTTGCTGACATACTGTCCAAATTATAAGTGGCCTGTTGGGGGATATGAGTGTATAGCCTTTTTGTTGTTGTTGTTGATTTCTCTTGAAAAGGAGGCAAAAACAAAGCTATGCACTTCATTTTAAGATAAGTGAATTTTGTCTGTAACATTTTGAAATTAACTAATTGGTTATTTGATTATTTTTCAGTGTGGATATTTGCTGGTAATATTTTTCTACCTACAAGTTGAAGTGTTTCTTTTGAAAACAGGATTTTTAAAACTTAGACTCAGAAAGAGTTTCAAAGGTTCATGAAATGAATCAAGCTCACAAGGCTTAAGATGCTCTTGAGTCACAGTATTTATATTACCCCTTCTGGGAATTATACAAACAGTAATAATTCTTGGGAGAGGAGACACCAGTGCTAGCCAAGATACCTACAAATCCTTGTTTACCACTTTCTGTAGGGAGCTGCATTGTACCACGCCCTAAAGGTGGCGCTGGTTTCTGCCTTCCACCTTCCTGATGGGATGGTGAGTGCTCTCGGAAATAAACAACTCCTTATTGGCTGTAGGCAAGGATGGGGTCTTGCTTCCGGCGCCTTGGGACCTATAGGCGATGTCTACGTAGCTTACGGGGATTGGAGGCCCAGAGGGTATTTAGCCACGAGCGGACTTCCCCCTGGGGTCGCTCATTGTTTGTGAGAGAGAGAGTGGTCGTTTGTCATACGTCTAAGAGTGAGAGTGAGAGTGAGTGAGTGAAAGACAAGAAGATAATTAAAGGCCTGGATAAACTGCAAAGAGAAGGATCCGGTGTTACATGTTCCTTGCTGGCAAGGTGGCACGCGACAACTTCCCAGGAAAATTCACATAATGCCTGGTTAGTGCTGCAGTCATTGTGAATGTAATTAGTTGATAATTTAGTTTGGTTGGCCATAAAGTTTGTGTATAAGACATTATTACAAGAGAATATTGGAAAGATGAATGGGAACCAGAGACATTGGTGCTTATCGGAATAGGTCATAGTTCAGAAAGAGTAACTTGAAGGATTTTCTCTATGACAATAATTTGATTAGCATTAAGTGGTTTAGTGCTTAGACCAGAAAGTTGAACAGAAAGGAAGATAAAAGAATGTACACCAGATACTGCTTTAGTCACTTTTTAAAGCATTTTCCATATAGTATCTTAGAGGGAAGACTTGTTTACAAAGTATTGCATGAAGGGGAAGGGGGAACATGTTAGTATTCAGTTGCTTTGGTATACCTATGAAAAGTAGTTAAATGAAGAAAGGCTTGATTCTGATTCACAGTTCCAAAGGCTTTAGTCTGTGCTTTGCTGTGAGATTATGTTCTGATACATTGTAAATATTTGTCCCTCCTACTGGTTTAATAAAACACTGATTGGCCAGAATGCAGACAGGAAGTGTGGGTGTGGCTATCAGACTAAGAAATCTCTGGTAAGCGGAAGAGTCAGGCAGAGATGTCAGCAGACACAAAGAAAAGCAGATCATAATACTACTCTGAAAAACTACTAAGCCACTTAGCTAATCATAGTTTAAAAGTTAAAGAGTTAGTAAGTATATGCCTGGGCCATGGGTCAATCAGAATAAAATTATTCTGTGTGATTATTTGAGGCTGAGCAGCAGTGGGGCTATGAGTGGGTCTGAACTTAGGGTTAGGGTTAGGGTTAGGGTTAGGGTTAGGGTTAGGGTTAGGGTTAGGGTTAGGGTTAGGGGCTAGGCTAGAAAGTCCTGGCCAGAAACTTCATATTACAGTGCTTGTCTGGCTCCATCACCTTTAATGCTACAGTAAGGCAGAAACTTCATGGTGGGCAGATGACAAAGAGCAGAACTACACTCCCCATGCTAGTCAGGAAGTAGATACATAGACAGATAAACAGTCTAGGTAAGATATGCTCATCTAAGGTATGCCCCCATTGACTTATTTCCTCTAAACTGGCCTTCCTGCCTAAATCTCTAAATATTGCCATCAAAATGCACATCTTTCATTACATTAACCCATTGATAGATTGTGGTCTAGACTATTTCCAATAACATCCCTAGTTAGAAACCAAGACTTCAACATATAAAACTTATTGAGGGGATACCTCATATCTTGTAGAATTCTAAACTCTTTTGCCTTAGCAAAAGTATAGAAAGTATAAAATATGAGATTTAAAAGTAACTCAATAGTTTCTGAGGTAAGATGACTGGATAAAGGTCTAGAGGAGCTGAGAGTATTGGTTGCTCCATAGAAGCTTTGATTGAGGATGCACACACAACCAAGCAAATTATAATTAGCCAGGAGACCTAATTTTTAAGATAATGGCTGAATACTCATGACTCTCTGGTGAATGTGGTCTGAAAATGATTCTCAAAACAGTTCTTGCACAGGTAAAATTAAATGTCCTTGTTTATATGGGAACCTTCCAACTTTACTGAAAGTAACAATGTGCTAGTCAAGGAGGAACAGAGTTAATAGTATGTATGTATAAGCAAAGGGACTTTATTAGATTGGCTTACATGATATGACTTGGGTAGTACCACAATGGCTGCACACTGGAAAAACTAAGAACTCAGTTGCTACTCATTCTCTAAGGCATAATATCTCTGTAGTTTAGTCTGTTATTGATGGTCTGAGGATTCGTGGAGAGCAATTTGTTTTCAGTCTTGCCAATCTCAAGTTTGGTTCCCATGTCAGCAGGACATGGTACCATCAATGCCAGAAACAGGAAAGTAGATGTACTGATCAAGAGAAAGGGAAGTGGAGCAGGTGGGAAAGCAGCATCATTTCCCTTGGAACTCTATAGATCTAGGCCGGCATTGAAGGTGTTTCTCTCTCTGGAGGAGGATCTTCCTCCTCAGTTACTCCTTCCAGAAAACATGTTTATAGACTTGTACAGAAGCACATCTGCTGGTTGATTCCAGAGTCAGTCAAATTGACAACCAAGATCAGTAAGTACCCTAGGAATCTACAGGATTTGTGGCTCAATATAAAGGTTTCAATAATTAACAATGTTAAGATTTTTAAGGAGAATGTATACATTTGCACACATATGAATACACAAAGAAATCATGAACTTAGTAATTGCAGAAATTGGATGCATTACAAGAGTAAATTGTTTTAGTTAAGGTTTAGATAAGTCAGAATCCGTATGTTTAACACCTTTGCTTAGCATATGTGTCTAACATATTTTGCCTTTTCTTCCCTAACATTTGGCTTCTGAGGAACAAAATACAGGAGCTAGGTGTTTGATTCAGAGAATTGTCAGTGCTCTGCTTTCTGATTTTCAGCAACTTTTTTTTTTTATCTAGAAAGAAAATTCTTTATGAGAAGAAAACAACTTCTCACTCTAGTGATCCGCCTCAAGTTCCTTGTGGGATTGGACATATGTGCCACTGCACCCTGGCTGGCTTCTGAGAGGCTCCATTATTCTGTCAGCTTTGATTACCTGTCTGACAACCTGTTCACATTTTATAATTTAGAGAATTAGTAACAATTTCTTGTGATGGCATCTTGAGTGATTTGCTTTCTTGGTGTCTGTGAATGCCAAGGGGGCTTTCAGTCATAATCTATGGTACTGTCACATTCTGGAATACTGAGGAGTCACACTACTCTCCTGGCAGACAATGTCCACAAAATAGATGAGGTAGCATAACCTGATTCTGGCTTACTGTGAAGGGCAAGCCACCGTTCCCTGCCTCTTCTCACATCATCCCCTTGTCTACTTGCTTCTTTTCTCCCCCTTTTTCTTACCACTAGTCTCAGCCTAAGTGAAGAGAAGGGAATCATAAACTTCAAATCTGCTAAGTACATAAGGTTTTCGTATAGTCCAGGAAAACAAAAGCTTTCACTAGTGGTAAGAGCTCAGGAAATACGCAGGGAAGCCACTGTCACTGGGGGGAATACTAAAGAAGATTCTTAAGCACACATTTGGAGTCGCTGTAGTGCTACCCAGTACAAGTTCTTCTTCAGTCACCAAAATAGAGGGCTCATAGTTTACTGAGACATGATAATGTCTCACTGGCAGCTCAGTTATTGTGGAAAAGGGATGCAAAAAAATATAGTTCCCATCTTCTCCTCTGCAATTAGAACTTATTATAAATAGGACAGTGACAATGACAATGAGTAGGCAGTACTCTGGCACATTTCTAAGTCTCTGACAATCCAATGATAAATGTAGTGGCTTCTACCCTCCACACCCTGACATTCTGAATATGTAGAGCATGTGTTCATTTTATAAAATGGTAAATTTTACTAAAAAGCTATGATAGGACAAGACTACTGAGTCCTGTCACAAAATAGCCATCTCCAAGTCTGGCTTCCTCCTGAGTCCTTAGGCTTCCACATTTTTTTTTTTAATAGGAAAGCATGACATACAGTGTTTACCAGAAATATAAAGACTTTTCCCCAATATAGGTATTATAATGTCACTAAATTTTATGCTGCTTTTAAAATAAGACTCTCACCTTCTATAAGGTAATAATTTGGAGATAAGTTATTCATGGGTTGTAATATCTCCATTGAATAAATAAAGCTTCCCATAGAAAGTGGAACAAATTCTTACATAGGAAAACATCTTAAAACTGTGATGTGGTTCTGTTCATTTGTGAGTCATATATCACTACATTATAAAGTGGCTTTTAAATAGAATTTAGCACCAATAGATGATGGGGGGAGGATTTAGTTAAGTTGCAAATTTCCTATTCCCATTCTGTCAGGAAGAGGTTACCTTGCCATAACACATCTGGTAGCTAATGAGAGATGGACATCATATATTATGAGAAATTAGCAGCATGAACTTATCCATTGCATTAAAATGAGCAGCATGAACTTAGGCATTACATTAAAATGATGCATTGTCTCTTACAGGTCTGGTTTTCTCAATGAGCTACATCAAAGTTTAGAAAAGAGAGAATTCAGTAGTGGAAAGTGATGTTAAAATGGTGCACTTGAAGCAATGAGTGACCATGTAGGCATCTCTACATAGCCCTCACAGTGGGTCAGTGAGATTACCATAATAAGATATCACACAGCAAGTGGTTTAAATGACAGAAATTTATTACCTAATGTTTTTAGAAGCAAGAAATTTCATGAATGAGGTTTTAACCTCAGAACCCAAGGTCCCCTCTTCTTGGAAATGTTTTAATTGAAATATAATTACATCACTTTTTCTTTTCTTTCCTCCCTCAAACCCCTCCCAATTACACCCCCTTAAACCCCCATTTTCAAATTGATAGCCTTTTCTCCTTTGGATATAGTTGTTATATGTAATATATATGGAAAATAGTGTGAGTATGTATGCATATGCACAAATATATGTAAATAGAACCCAATGAGTCAGTGTTTATTGTTTGTGTGCGTATGGTTTTAAGGTTTTATTTTGCATTGTACATTTTTCTTTTCCTAGTATTTCCACAATATTCTTGCTATTTCATATTTATCTCTAGGTTTTTATTCATCCATCTATTGTCTGTCTATCTATCTATCTATCTATCTATCTATCTATCTGTCTATCTATCTATCTTCTATCTATGAGTCTATGTGTAGAGGTCAAAGCAGAGGACAGCTTCCTGGAACTGACTGTCTCCCTTTACCTTGTAGATGCTGGGGACTGAGCTCACATTGTCAGGTGTGGCAGTAAGTAACTTTAGCACCTAAACTGTTTTGCTAGCCTTGGGTATCTTAGTAAATGCTCCTTGCTCAGCTTGTAGTGCTACCTTCTCCTTTACCTGGACGGCTTTCCCAAATGAGCTGATTTTTACTCATTTTTAATAGTTCTCACTTCTGCCAGGTTCTATGCCTTTCATGTTCCCATGGGAGCTAGTGTGAACATCAGATTTTCCACATACATTTGTATTTTAATGATTTGCTTTAAGTTTTCTGCATAAGACTAAACCAAGCAGAAGCTATCTTTATGCAATTTGGCATCTTTGAGTTGGCCAAAAGTCCCAGTACAGTGTAACTACTCATTAACTGATGAATGAGAGAACTAATAAAGCTTGAGAGAAGGAAACTTCTAATTGCGATGATAAAATGGATAACACAGGACTAACTTTACATTTATGCCCACTTAATTACTTTATAACTGCAACAATATTAGAACATTTTCATCATAATTCTATAAAAAGGATAGGAATTATAGATCTTTCACAATTCTTTGTCCAGTGCCAAGTATTCTACTGGGTGCTTGTGTGCAAACTGAAACTCTCATAATAATGAATGAAGCTGGCCAATATAGACAGTTTCCTCCCATCTAATTCATTCTCCCCAGTTTGCCTTGTAAATCCAGATGCAGAGATAAGCCCCAATGACTATGGGGTTAAAGAGGAAATGGTCATAATTTTTATTTAGTGTTTTTCATATAAATGCACCTCATTATCTGCTGCACCTCATTATATATGATCTATTTTATGACCATTTAGTTCTCCTTAGCAGGCCCATTTTTATTTCTTTATGCTGGCTGTCTAAACTCTCAACTTTATGACTCCATTACCCCGGCTCTCCGAGGCCCGCTGTCCCACTCCCATGTGGATAATGTAGCTACGCTGTTGCCAGACCAGCATTTCTAATAAATCCCTCACACACAGACTGATAGCAGCGTAGCACACAGCAGCTTGTGTCAGGCTTTCATATCACATCACTAGGCTCTCATTAGATCCTTGTGAGAGAAATTACCACTGTGCCTTCTCCAGGCACAATAGCATTAATGAAGTTAGGAAATGACTCCCACAGATGTCTGACACTCAATCAATCCCACTTAATTTAATTACACTCCTCAAGAAAAGACAAAGGAGATGCTCTTGCAGTCCAACCCTTGCTTTTTATTTTCTCAGTCGTTCTTACCCCCTTCTGATTTACTTAATCCTTGCAGAGAAATGTCAGTGTAATTAACTGAAGTCATAATTATTTAAAAGTAGACTTTGTTATAATATCTTGTATCATTTTCTTCATCTTCATCCCAAGCACACTGCATGCCTGTGAGAACTCTCCTATGGAAATGGAGTGCGAGAGTGGGCAGAGAGGTGCTCCTGGCTCCCTGATGATCCCAGCACTTCTTAGGTGTGTAATTAAGGCCACCAATGGCGCTGGCACTTAGAGCCTTCTGTCTTGAAAGTTTGCTCACTAAGATTCTTCAAGGGTTCCTTGTGTAATTAAATAGATACTAGAAAATTTTCTTCATACCAGTCTCAAAATGGTAGAACAAATTTACAAAGTAGTAAAATTATAAGAAAAACAGAAAATATATGGCATTTCCTCATCCATCCTCATACATAACGTTCTTTATTCTTGACTTTATGGTATAGGTTCAATCACTATTTTAGAGAAAAGGTACCTTAGACAAAGAAGTTAAGTCATTACCAGGCTAGATTTACTTTTTTTTTTCTTCTTTATTTTGTATTTAACAAAAAAACAGTAACATGAATTTAAAATGAGGAAAAGTTAACAATAACTATAAAGAGGATAAGAATCATAAGCATGGCTTATCAAGGGTGGTAATGCAAATAAGATTGCTACACATATATTTACTATGTGTTCAGCTTTCCCTCTGAATTTTTTTTTCCATCCCTGTATATCCTTATTCAAGGTCCCTTTCCCCTCCCACCACATCTTGTCATTTTTCTTCTCTGCAACTCCCCATCCCCTCCCTGGGCAGGAAGCAGACAGTCCTAAGGTCCCACCGACCCAATAATGCTTGGATCAGTCTCCACTCCTGGTCAAATCCAGTTTTGTCTCCCCTCCCTCAAGAGTGAGTCTGGTATTCCTATAGTTGGAGTGGGATTCAAAGGGTCAGTCCAGGGTGTTTCTGATCCCAAGCTGTTCAGTGGTTGTGGTTTGCCGCTTGGGCATGTTTGGCTTTTTTTCTTGTTTGTTTGTTTAGAGACCACTAGTGAGTGAGTACATCCCCTGCTTTAGATTTTACTTTTAAATATGCATTGATCCTAAAAGTTTGGCATTCATTGATACAGATATTAAATACTGCCATCACACTTACGTTTCAAACCATTTCTGACTCTAAAAAATGTAGAAAGGGCTACAGGTGACCATAGAGCAACAATATGATGCTTGGGGAGAGGTTTACAGAGGATGGCAGCCACTTGGGGGAGTGATCTAAGGCACAGTGACAGGCATGATGGCAGCTGAGCAGATGGGGTCTAAGGAGTCTGGTATACCTATTGAAGTAGAAAGGAATTGTTTGGAGAGTTTTCCCTTGTGAAGAAAGTGATCATTTTGAGTTTTAGAAAGGATCACTTGAGCTTTCACATGAACCATGTCAAGCAAACCTCATAGTAGTGATCTGGAAATTCAGTTCCAGGGGATCTGATGGCTGGGGCCAGCAGCACTACAGGCAAAACATCTATGCACATGAGAAAAAGGCTTCATAGGATGGATTCTGTGGCCATCAACCAACATTATACACATAGGAAGAGAAGCTTAATGGGGGAAGGAATATAGCAATTTGCACTTGAACTTAATTTTTCTGCCAATAGGGCATTGAGATAGTCTTTGGCCCTTTAGGCAGACTTTAGCTGTGGGTATGGATTGAAATGTGTCCATGCAGAGATGAGTGCTAATGAGCTTTCTTATTGTGAAATGTAACACAGGAGGTAGAAGGGGCTGAAAGAAACATTGTGACCTATCTTAATGAATGGCTCTAATTCCTCAAGAGGGGATATATGTGCAAGTCAATGTTCATGCATCGGCTCTGTGCCTGTGAGGAAGTAGTGAGGTAGGGTAGAAGAATGATTAGATTGGTTTCAAAACTCAAGATTTTGGTTATGCTCATATATTCTCCATGGAAAAAAGATCAGAATGTTAATGCCCTGTCACTGTAGGGAAGTGCTGTAGCAGGCCCCTCCTGAACTTTTTGACATCTACTGCTATGTGTAATAGAGCCTCAGTGACCAAGGCCTTAGTATGAAAGACAATGAGAAACAGAATACAGAGAATGAACAGTCTTACTAAGGCAGAATCAGATCTTCCTTGCATAGACAAGTTCATGTGGACCACACTTCCTGCCTGCATCCCTGATTCTGTAAATATTACTAAGGAGAACAGATTTGAAAGCCACTCACCAGCTGTCCCAGTCCTCATCTGTTCTAGCACACCTTTCTGAATTGATCCTTGGGCTTGTACCCTCTTTTGATGATCAATGAGGTGACCCATATGATTAGCAATTGTTACATAATAATTGTTTTTTAAAGCCAGGCATCATGGCTAGTGCCTTTAATTCCTGCACTCTGGATGCAGAAGCAGTCAGATTTCTTAGTGTGAGGCCCGGCAGAATTACACACAGAGTAAGACCATACACAGGGAGACCTAGTTTCAAAAAGATTCAGTATATACATATCACATTATATAATATATCATTATATATATGATCATATAGTTACTAGAGAAAAATATCATTTGTTGAATATTCTACTTATCTGTTGAGTATATGTGCTTTCATATCTATAGTATACCTATGGCAATTTAACCTTCCTTCAAAATAATTGTTAGAAATTATTTAGCCCAAGTCTAAAAGATATAAGAGGGATTTCTAAAAGTGCATAGAAATACAGAAGAGGTAAGATAAAAATCAGTCTGGACTTCTAAAACTACACTTTGCTTATGTTATATTGCCTCAATACCATTTGTATTAGTAGGAGGTTAATTGTGCTTTAAACATAATACATTTTATTTACCAACTATATATCTGATTGGTAATTAATGTATCTCTCAGTCCACATCAGCAAAGCATCTATATACACATCTATATACAATAGATAAGGATTAACACAGAGACTCACAGCTGGTGCAGAGAATAAGACTGGAATGTTTAGCCCAAATGAGTTGTATGGTATTCCCTCCTTCCAAGGCTGATGGGTCATGGCAGAAGAAGAGGCAGGAAGGATCCAGAGGAGATGAGTGGCTACAAGGAATTAGTATCTTATAGACAAAGCAAGGCAGTTGCATACATGAGCTCACAATGTTTATGATAGCACGAACAACATCTGTGCAAGTCAAAGCCAGACCACACATGGATAGGGAGGTGGACATGAAGTACTACTCTGAGAAAAGGAGATATTCACCATCGAAAATTGTTGTGAGAGAAAGAGAGAGAGAGAGAGAGAGAGAGAGAGAGAGAGAGAGAGAGAGAGAGAGAGAGCGGTCTCTAGGGAAGTGCCTTGGTAAGTTGACAAAGTGCAGGGGAAGGCCACACATCCACGAATACATGACCAGCAGAAGTTAGACTTCATGGGCTTAAAATTCAAGTTATAAAGCCAAGTTTATAGGTTTATAGCAGGAGGGGGTGATCTAAGAAGTTTTGACCTAAACACTTTGTACAAAATTCTGGAAAAACTAATAAAATATCTAAAGATAACCACTATTAAACTTTTGTGAAAAATGGTAGTAAAGGTGGGATCATATAGCTTATCTAAGGATGTTTGACACCACTACTAAGTAAAGTTTACATAGCTTTTCACTCAAAGCCATCCTTTGTCTTTTATCTTTTACTTTGTTGTGGTAGATTGAATTTGATTTGAAAATTTTCTTAGGAATTTGTATACATTTATGGTAAGTGTTTGCAGTTCTTTGAAGCATGGCTGATCTAATGTTTCCCTTCCTATCCTCATCTCAAATTAGTCTGTTTCTTGTCCTGTATTTTCACAGTGTATGAGGGGATAAAAGACACCACAGGGATTATCTGTGTCTAGAAGGATCCAATGCACAAATGTAATTGACTTCAAAGGAGTGTCTCCACCTTAAAAGTTACTTATAATAGATACCAAGGCTAGCTGATATAATACAAGCTGCCTTGTTCAATTTGAATTTCAAACTAAGAGTGGATTCTCTTTAATCTGTGTAGGTATCAGTTATCACTGGGTGAGGAATGAGTTGATGAAGCAGGAGAAAAACCTGTGACCTCTAATTTATTCTGTACATTGGCAGGCATGAAGGTACAGTGAGTCAAGTAGGTATGGTTATGGTCCTGGGGTCCAGCCTAGTGGATAGATCTAAACTTGAATCACATGACACTATTGAATCTCATTAGGTCATTTATCTATTTTTATGACATTAAAGTATGATTTTATGAGTGTGTGTGTTTCGCCTTTATTGTTGTCTGTGTACCATATGAGTTCCTGGTGACTATAGAGACTAGAGGAGGATATCAGAGCCTCTATCACTGCAGTTACAGTAAGTTGTGATACATCTATGGGTGTTAGAAATGGAACCTCATCTGAGAGAACTGAGGAGTGATAATTGAGTTTGATAGGATACATGATGTAAAAATTATATAAAATAATAAATATATATATGTAAAAAGAAATGGAACCTCAGTCCTCTGCAAGAGCAAGTAGCTCTTAGCCAGGTTAGGTCTCTCTCTCTGTCTCTGTTTCTTTCTCTCCCTGTGTCTCTGTTGTCTCTGTCTGTATTTGTCTCTGTTTCTCTCTCTGTGTCTCTCTTTCTCTGTGTATGTGTTTTTGTGTGTGTTTTGCAAGACATTTTTGCCCAGCAGTTTCCAGGGTTCTTTGTTCAAACCAGCTGGCTTGATTTCCTCGTACACTTTCCTCCTACAACATTTTAGACTGTAAGATTCTTCCCATACTTAGACTTGCATAAGCAAGGCAGATCAAAACATGATTTTCACTATCCCTTAGCCTAATGAGGACTCAGCCACTTTTGTCCTGTTTGGTGACAGTCTTGTTTCACATAGGAAGCTATTTTTAGCTTCCCTCTCAGACTTTCTTCCAAAGATTTTACCTTGGGGTTTTCCTTCCACTTATTTCTCGTTCACACTCTCATGCTATCTGTCAGGTAGATAGCATGTCTCCACATCCCTGGAATCTGCCGGGTAGATAGCATGTCTCCACATCCCTGGAATCTGCCGTGAAATAGCTATAGTAGGGGGATGAACACTACATAGCCTTGATACTTGGAAACTGGTTTCCATTTTAAAGTTAAGCTTCTTGAATTTTTACTGTGTGGCAAAGCCTATTCTGAAAAAAGCCTATGTTTTAAAGACATCAACCGTGAGAAATAAATCAAAAGCAAAAAGTAATTAAAGAACTTTGGAGACAGACTGAATTCCAAACTCGGCCATGTCACCTACTCACCATGTCACTTTGGGTGAGTTACTTAATTCACTGCATGGCAGCTATTCTTTTGTGATATGTGTCTAATGATACTATTTGCCACCAAGATTTTTTGCAAGGCTCCAGTGAGGTACTATAAAAATGCATCAGAGTCAGTGCCTGACATGTTGTGAGAACTCTATAAAAGTAACCATTACCTTAGTTTAACTTTAAAGAACTCTAAGGGTTATTTATTAGCACCACCATGATTAATAGATGAGAATCCCAAAATTTCAGAGGTAGCCCATATTCAAAGATTTACATCTACTAAGTTTTCTAGCACTTACTAATATATCTTCCTGGCCTGTAATGGAGGCTATAAGTCATTAGTCTTCAGAACATCACAGCTTATCCTAGAATGAGTCTATTGGATAAATGCATCTTGGCTAGGAGAGCTGTAGAATGTCTGAAGTTTCCAGGTTAGATTTTTAAAGTGCTCTCATTCCACAGAAGACAGATACATGAACCATATATTTTTTTTTTCCAGATACTACTTTCGACCTCATAATATTTTACCAGGGTCATATATTTACATGACTATCTTCTCTACTAGATTGTAGTCTCTGACTGGTCGGATCACAAACTTGTCCAGATATAGCTACAGAAGGCAGTTGATGAGTTGAATTAGAATGTCACTGATTCTTTGAAGTCTCTTCTGAAATGTTCCAAATATCCCTTCACTTCAAATGCTACCCATTCTGGAAGGTTTAAATATATCTCTCCTACTAGTTTTGTCTTCCAACATATCTGGGGCAGCGTGAAGGGGAAGGAGGCTAGAGGGTGCCCACATAGACTGATTGAATTTTGTAGGTGCTGCTCCTGGGACAAGGTAGGATGCCTTGGAAATGAGTCCCCTGTGAGCTCCCCTGTCTTTGAGAAGACAGTTAACCAACGTTAATTTCTTTTCTTTTCTTTTTTTTTTTTTGATACAAGGACAATACTGTAGCCCTTTTAATTAATTGTGCAGACATTTATTCACAGATGGGAGGGGCATTTGAATATTTGCCTTTTGGGAAGGTCTCAGGCATCTCCACAAAATTCTCTATCAATTAATGCCTATAAGGAAGGAGGCCTAAAGAGTAGTTCCGTTCTCCTTAGTCAAGATGGACCACTTGTAAAAGTGAAGTCTTAACAGATGTGGGAAGACTGCTTAAGATATTAATTTACTTATAAATTTTTAAAAATAAGTTGTTTTACTTTTCTATCATCAAATGCTCTGACAAACACAAGATCTAAGTAGATAGATGATTTTGAAATGTAGCTTGTGAGCAAGAGCAAGGTGCTATGATTTGCTCCTAGTTTGAATACACCAAAACTAACATTGAAGCTTAATTCTTTAATGAAGCAATGTTGAGAGGTGGGGCTAGGTGGGAATACTTGAGTTATGGGACAAATCAATGCTTTTCTCACAGAAGTCAGCTGCAATCCAAAGCAGAAGTTTATGTTTCTTTTCTTAGCGTACTGGCCTGACCTTCCCCGATGAGATGCTCACCAGAAGCTGCGCAGATGCTAGCTCAAGCATTGAATTTCCTCACTTCTTAGAGCCAAGATAAATATAATTTCTTTCAGATATCTTGTTGTAGTAACAAAACAGATTAAAAGTGTAGAATTTCATCCAGGAAGAAAAAGAGGTTTGTGAGTGTGTGTGTGTGTGTGTGTGTGTGTGTGTGTTTGGAGGAAGATGGAAACCTCAGAGATTTGCACATACTAAAAACCAGTGCTCTGTTACTTAGCTGCGTTCCTTGTCTTTCTTTGTATAATTAGAGTATAGTTTTTCTTCCCTATCCACCTGCCCAAATAGACAACACACTTAATATTACTTATAAATGCTCTCTCTGATAGTTCAGGCTTGTTACTAGCTAAGTGCTACACTTAACCCATATTTCTATTTCTCTTTCTGCTTTGCCATGTGTCTCATGGCTTGTCACTTCATTTTTTTTTTTTTTTAGTGTGTCCTGCTTGTTTGATGCCGGGCTAATGTCCCTCCTGACTCTGCCTTCTTCTTCCCATCATTCTCACTTTGGTTTTCCTCCCCAACTTCTTGCCCAGCTACCAGCCTGTCAGCTTTTTATTGAACAATGAGAGTAACATATATTCCTAGTGTAGAAAAGGATCGTTACACAGCATCTCTGCATTTTGGGTGTACACATGTGGGGATATTTCATTACATAGCTCAGTATGGCCAGGAACTCACTACATAGATGAGGATGACCTTGAATTTCTTACTCTCTGATCCACTAGTGTTCATCTTCTTGCTGGAATTATAGGCATGTGCTACCATAACCTGCTACTCCTTTTAAAATTTTATTTTGAAACAGGATCATACAAACTGGCCAAGCTGAACTTGAATTCACTTAGTAGTAAATGAACTTAAGATCTTTTTGATTCTGCTTCTTGGCTAGTTGGAATTACTATTGCATGAATTCTAGTTGGTATCTAATGAAAAATCAAAGGGAGATATTGGGGAAAAGCTGGAATATCAGAGAGGAAACAGATTACAGTCAATTCTCACCCAGCCACCTTCTCAGGCCAAACCTAGTAAATTCTTTCTTCTAGAATCCTCTGGCTGGCTGGCCACACCTATAGAATGCCACAATATCTGCCTTGACCTGCCTTAACAATTTTACCCTGGCCCAGTTGTTTCAGGTCTGGGTTCAACTCTGCATCATAATCCTAGAGTTGGGATTAAAGGTGTAAGAAAACTACTGTTTGGTTGTTTATGCTTTGAACTCACAGAAATACAGAAAAAAATCTCTGTCTCCTGGGTGACGGGATTAAAGGCATGAGTCAGCAAATTGTCAACCCTGTGCTGGGATTAAAGGCACAAGTTACCACTTTCTGACCCTCATGGCTTGACTGTGGGTTTTTCTCTTCTCTGATATTCCAGGCTGATTTTATTAAATATAAAATATATTACCACAGATTACAGTAATAGTGCCCCATGCCCAGCTTTAGACTTGTGTTTTCAAACAGGCCCCTTTGTCCTTAGGACAATTAGAGTACAATGAAAAAGAGATAAAAGTAGAAGATGCGCCCTTCCCTTGGAAAATCTGAACTAAGGCAATGGCAGTGGAATGGCGTAGACAGAAATGGGAGCCATGGAATATTTAGAAGATGGAATTTAGTGTATTTTGGATAAAGGCTGGGAAGAAGGAAAAGGAATTGGTCAATGATGTTACTGAAGTTACTGTGGTATGATAGATCTACAAAGCAGTAAGCATCCTAGATGAGGATAAACCTACATTAGTTATTTATTTCAGTCCTTTCATGCTGCTGCTAGGGACAATGGGCAGCTATACTATAAGTCTGTTCTAACTGTTTACTAGATGCAAAAGAGGCTAACCAGCTGTGCTTTTACAATCTTAAAACAAATGAGAGTTTTCCTGGGACAATCCAGAATCCTAACAGCAGAATGAGAGCTGAATTTGAAAAGCAATAAGCCATTTGATCTCAATGGAACTCAGCACAATTAGAATCTAGATACACACATGGATACATGGTATATGGTGTGATTATTACTCATCTTGAAAAAGGGATTTCTTGTCATTTCTGCTGCTTTCCCATTGTAATCTGTATTGCAATTTTCCTGTATTTAGTAAAGAAATGTTGGTCTAGTACTCTGGCTCTTGTGTGTCTGATTATTATTATAAATTCTAACCATTTAAAATCCTCTCATTTGTAGAAAATGACTAATACGCAGAAGCAAAATGTACAACCAAAGCTTTAAAAAATGGTGATAATTATTTCTCTTGTTTAGGAGTGAAGCACTATCTTTCCTGAAAATTGAGTGAAGTTACACAGCAGTGTCAGGGGACAAATCAGTTCTATTTATAAATCAGAAGTTGAAAAGTAGACCTTTATCACCTGCCTTGAATATTAATAGGTAAGGCTTTGTGTCAGAGCTATGGGCTGTTATTTTATTACCACATTTGCTGGTAATGCAGGAAACTTTTCCTTCTTGGTTTTAAGGGGGAAATAAAGCACATTGACAAGACTCTGGGGGCTGAAAACTGAATTGAAAATAATGGCAACTAAAATAGGGGACACAGCTGGCTAAAGTGGACCCAGTTACTCATCCTTCCTTGTAACCACATCTCCTGCTATGATAATCTGCAGTTTTGACTTGTCCATAGGTCTCTTTGTATAAACAAATTGACTTGGTCAATGTCACACCAGCAGGCTTTATATATCCAAATGCTTACTGGGTATTTGTTCATGTGTTTAATTTACTCTGCTCTTATCTTGAGAAGAACACATCTTGGTTGGTCTCATAGTTCCAGGGGGATGAGAGACAGGTAGAGAAGGGCTGAACTATCTCTGCCAAGTCCAGTTGAGAGGAAGCAACTTTCTGCACACTCTCTTGGGTACTGAGTTTAGGTATGGTTCATTATTCAAATGATGAGACATTAGCTAATAACAGGAGGAAGGGGAAACCCAACAGAAAGATCCTCTAAAATCTTTAGTAACAGAGGATAAATGAAACAAGAGAGAGAGATACAGACAAAAGAACAATGGAGCAGAGATATAAAAAAAAAAGATAAACATTGGCATTGGATAGATAAATACTTCAGCACAAAAGAACATGATAGCTTAGAGTTTAAGTATAAACACATTATAAACGCCAAAATGATTCATTGCTGAAGAAATGAAATGTTGTTTGTTTGTAAGTGGTCAGGGCATAGAGGCAGCAGGAACTGTTGTAAGACTTTCACAAATGAATAATTTTAGCACTCAAAGACAGCTGCTCTCCTAGGATGCTCCTTCATTCTTTCTGGAGACCCTGGCTCATGCCTTGAGGGGATGGTGTTATTGGCTTCTAGTACATAGAGTCTAGAGACTGCAGGTCCTGTACTGTGCAGGGATCTGTCTTTCCAACAAAGAATTACTGATCCCAAACAATCATTAGTGTACTGCTTGAAAAATTGTTATATGTCCATATGTAGTTATGCTAGAAGATTGTAGGTGCTGAAACATACAGGTGGAGTCACATAGGATTACTTTTAGAAGAACTCCTGTGAGCCAAATTAAGCATATGAGAAAGCAGTAGCAATACAGATGACAGAGTGGCTGCTCTTATCCTTACAGAGTACACAGAGCTGGTGGTTGGATAACAGAGATGAACAGAATTCTGCAAATTAAAGCTGAAAATATGATAAAGGAAAAGCTTTAGGGGTTTATGAAAAGAATGTGGCTTAGGTGACCAGAAAAGATGATCAGAAAGTATCATATCTGTTCCTGAAGGAGTAGTTAACAGTCACTTGGAAAGATAGGATGGAACATCCAGTTAGATGGAGACAACACACAAAACACAACAGTGTGCTGACATCATGTGTGTAGTAGTTAGGTAAGTCAAGTATCTTTGGGCTGGGGCCAGGTTGTCATATTGAGTTAAATTAAAATATTTTTTTCTTTTGGCTGAAGCCAGAACAGCCTTGGGGAATGAAGTCTGAGGATGCTCCTTATGCTTCATTTATGGCTTGTACTAACTGGAGAGCTCTGAACAACAGTTGTCCACTATCTACCAACCTAGCATGACAGTACTAAGAGATATCCTTCAGCTCTGTGATGCAAGGTAGACTATCCTGGTGTATTCCCATCCATCATCTTTGACATAAACAGGCTATGTGAGATCTGCTACATATAAAGTGATTCTTTTGAGCCATCTTCCCTTCTTAAAATATGACCCTAGGCTGGAGAGATGGCTTGAATTGGCACAGGTGACCACTTCCTATATATAACAACAGTAACACAGACACTAAGAACAATAATCAATTAGTGGGACTTCCTGAAACTGAGAAACTTCTGTAAAGCCAAGGACACAGTCAATAGGACAAAATGACAGCCTACAGAATGGGAAAAGATTTTCACCAACCCTACAAGTGATAGAGGACTGACCTATAAAATATATAGAGAACTCAAGAAACTAGAGCCCAAAACCTTGAATAACCCAATCAAAAAATAAGGTTCAGAACTAAAAAGGGAATTCTCAGCAGAAGAATTACAAATTTGCCTGCCCAGGAAGGGGATGGGGAGTTGTGGAGAAGAAAGAATGACCTGATGTGGCAGGAGGGGGAAGGGACCTTGAATAAGGATATACAAGGATAGAAAGTGTTACCTCTTTGTTAATAATAATAATAATAAACAAATGGCTGAAAGGTACTTAAAAAAGTACTCAACATCTTTAGCCATCAGAGAAATGCAAATCAGGACAACTTTGAGATACCACCTTACACTTGTCAGATTGGCTAAGATAAAAGACACAGATGACAGCCTATGCTGAAGAGGTTGTGGGGCAAGGGGAAGATTCTTCCATTGTTGGTGGGTGTGTAAGCTTGTTCAGCCTCTCTGTAATGCAGTATGGCAGTTTCTCAGAAAACTTGGAATCAATCTCCCCAAGGATCCAGCAGTACCACTACTGGGCATATACCCTAAAGATGCACATTTGCACTCCAAAGGCATTATCTCAACTATGTTCATAGCAGCATTATTCCTAATAGCAAGAACCTGGAAACAACCTAGATGCCCCTCAACTGAAGGATGGATTAACAAACTGTGGTACATCTACACAATGGAGTACTACTCAGCAGTAAGAAAAAATGATATCCTAAAATTTGCAGGCAAATGGATGGATTTGGAGACTATCCTCCTGAGTGAGGTATAACAAACCTAGAAAGATAAGCAGAGGATGTACTCACTTATTAGTGGACTCTAAACAAAAACTAAAGAGCAAAACATGTCCAAGCTGCAAACCACAACCACTGAACAGCTTGGGATCTGAAACACCTTGGACTGACACCTTGGAGCCCTTTCCCTCCATAGGAACAGCTGACCTAGTCTTGATGTTTGGATGAGGAAAGTGGATCTGCCAGGAGTGGATGCTACGAAGCCATATTGGGGCCTTGGGACCTCCTGCCCTTGCTGGGGAAGAGATAAAATAATGGGGAGAAGACAGAGTGACTGGAAGGGGCAGGAGGGGGAATGAATTTGTACAAGGGTATACATGGATTAAAAAGTATGACTTTATTAATAAAAAATGACCCCAGTTAAGCTTTGCCAGTAGTTGTACTTTCTAATTTGGCAAAGTTTACAATCATCTGAGAAAAGAGCCTCTCAGTGAAGGCTTTTCTAGATTAGGCTGGGCTATGAACAAGGCTATGACAGATTGTATTATTACCAATGGGACGGTCCATGTACTGTGGCTCGAATTGGCCTTTAGAAAGGAGATTCTAAACTGTATATGGGAGAAAGCAAGCCATATATATGCATGTATTAATTCTATCTCTGCTCTTGGTTTTGGACATGGCTAGCTGCTTCAGGTAGTTTTTCTGACTTGACATCTTTGCAATGGTGGTCTGTAATCTGATATTGTAAGCTAAAATGAACCTTTTCTTCCCCTTTATTGTGATAAAATGCATCAGGAATGAAACTAAGACAGTTGGGAATATGTCTACTCTGAAGTGCTTTCCCACATAATTTAGAGAGATTCCCTGAATAAAATCCTTGAGATGCCTTTATTTGAGGTGAGCATCCCTTAGGACTAAACCCTCCTTACCTGGTATAGGTAGTAAATCTGTCTAATTCCTTATTTTACAGCCAGGATTGTTTCAGGTTTGCAGTCACCAAGAAACATATCCACTGAGTATACTTCACCCACTGAGTATACTTCACCTGAAACTAATGGGTACCCAAATATCTGAGGAACTAGAAACAAACGGTCGTGACTTTAAGCAAGCAGGGAGTGCAATGGAAGAGGGTAGGCAGGGTTTAGATGACGTGACTTTGAGCCTTATTCCAAATGAATACCTCACCACTGGAAGATTTTTACAAGGAGTACTGTGTTTGGGTAACAGTGTTGGAAAGATGGCTATCAACTGCCTAGCATAATAAGGCTTGCCACACTGGCTGGAGAAACTGTAAAAAAAAAAAAGGAGAGGCAGGTTTTATCTTTTCTAGGGATGGCCCATAGTACAAGTCATGCTGGCACTTTGTTCACAGGCTAAGGAACACACTAGAGGTGAATTTAAGAGAGTTAAAGCTGCAGAAGAGCAAGAGAGATGAGAACAAGTGAGCAGAGTTTGCCACTGCCACAGTAGGAGCCTGGCAGGATTCTGGTTGCTACAGGGAAGCAAAGCCCCCCACTCATCTCAATCAGTTGTCCGCTGCTGTGATAAAATGCCACCAGGAAAGGAAGTTTTTCTGGGTTTACGTTTCCAAAGGGGATGTGCACAATGGCAGAGAATGTATTGCAGGAGGCTGCCAAAGGAGGAAGCAGAGAGAGCCAATAGCATTCAAGAAGCAGAGAGAAAAAGCTGCAAGTCTGGCAATGTAGATACTCTTGAAGCCTGCCTGCAGTGATGCACTTCCACAGCTAGCTTTCCTTCATCACCTAAAGGTTCAATAATCTTCCCACACAATGCTACCAGCAAAGTACCAAGTGTTCAGATATGTAATATGGAGCTTGTGGGGAACATTTCTCATTCAAATCACCACACTCCCTGATTCTTGGAATATGTGAAAGAACAATACCGGATCTCTGTTCCCCTCTAGTTGGTATAGTAGCTTGCTGTTCTGGGAAGAGGAATCTTGCAAATCAGATTTACTGACCCTGATCATTATCACACTTAGAGACTAGTATACAAATTCATTTTACTTGATGTCTTTCCTTAAAAGTTTATTTCTGGGAAGAGGCTTCAGGTAATGATGTGCTTTAGTCAACACAAATTGCCTATGGTCTTCAGATCAACTTAGGTAGATCTTTACTTGCCTACCACATCTCTATGGTAACATAATGATCATGAGCATGACACACTGACCAGGCAATATTCAACGTTTTACTAGCGGCATCACTTTGGAAGATTTATTTAAACAACACAAACCTGAATTTTCTCATCTGCAATGTTGCAATGTGAGCAAAAAAAAAAAAACCTCACACTGTTCTGAGTAGTAAATCACCCTATGCATGTAAGAGCTAACCTTGGTGAATAATAAGCTTTCAATCATAGTTAGCTATTATAATAATTGTTTGTTAGACACTGGAAATGAAAAGAAGAATATAAATGATCCCTTCTCTCAGTGAATGCACAGTACAATAGAGGAGACATAGAGTAAATGTATAATTTTAATAAGGTGATTAATTCAATGAAAATAAAAGATACAAATTACTCTAGATGTCCAGAGGAAATGTGTCTTCCAAATAGGTCTCTAATTGCAGTACAGATAATTCTGCTGAGCTCTTGACCTCTATTTCAGGCTACATTGTGATGTTACCACAAGACTTTCTAGAGGAATCCCAGGTAACATGCTTTTTCCTATTGGTAAAGGAAAAGGCCGACTGCAATCCTAATACCTTCCTTCTGTGTTGCCCTGACAGTCAATAAATCTGGTCACCTTTACCTCCTTAGCTGCTCCCACAGTCCTTTCTCAGAGCATAGCACTGGTGTCACCATTGCCTTGTGAAAATCTGAATGACTCTAAATGGCCTTGCATAAAGTTTAAAATCCTTAGGTGGGTCAAACTCCTGGCTTGGCATGTAGTCTCTCAGCCTCTTCTTTGATTCTTGTCTTATTTGAAACAGATGCTTCCAACTTTCTAAAAAGTTTGATAGTCCATAAATGTTGATATGCTCTGCTTTTCTTATCCCTACACATTTGCACAGGCACCTATGGCTTCTTTCAGTTTCACCAAAGAGATGTAATAGCAACTTCCCTGCTTGAGATCATTTTCCTTCTTATGGCTTCTCAGTTTATTCCCTTCCCTGTTGTGTTAGTGTGGGAAGCCGCACTTTAAGTTGTAACACTAAACACAACAGACACTGAATTTTATAGTTACTTTGAATGCTCTACAATAATACAGAAATTTTAGTTAAGTAAATTTTGAGTAGTATGAAAGCAAGACCTGAAATCTGTAGGCTTTTTTAAATGTGCTAATATATCTTAAAGTGCAATTGCAATCATTACATTCTCACTGAAAGAGAAGAATATGTAAAAGTGACTCCTGGATAACAGCTTGTCCTTGGTTCTTTGTTCTAGGTTAACTGATGTATATTTGACCATGCCTCTCCTTCACACTGGGTTCTTACTTATCTCTATGATTTATATATTTATCACTTCAACTGATTCTTCATCTTGATTATCTTTCTGAGACTACAAGGATTGTTGATTGTGGTCATTTCTCCAAATTTCAAAGAAGATCTCCCTTAATTTAAACCTTCCCTAGAGAATAGCCCAGCCTATACATTGTAAAACCATAAAGAAGGGTATTTTGAGAGGCTTCAACTTCATAATCTAATGTTTTGATTAGATTTGCTAAGAAGGTTATTTGACAAAATAATATTAAATCATGCTAGTACTTTAAATTTTGATGAAGTACTAAATTGAAATGAAAAAAGCAAAGTCCCTGAATATAAATGATAATACCTCTCTATGGGTCAGAAATCTAGTTAATGAGACTCAGAGTCCTTTCTCTAAAGGACAGTTATCTTAAGTAGCTTAGCTAAGTAATGATCATGGGAATAATATGCTGGTCCATGAAAAAGGAGTTAATTGAATTTTTTCACCTTCAACTTAACAGATATACATATCATAAAATCCATCACCATCCTTTCCCCAGTGCTCAGAGAAGCACCTTGGTTGAAAATTGTGTGTGACTTTCTTTATTCAGATGTGATCATTCACGGTTGGTATTCAGTTCACTGATGAGAAGTTGTTAGGAAAAGCTCTTGCTGGTATTCTACAGTATCCAGTTCTGTAGTTCAGCTGGCCGAGGGAACATGATAGCACTAACTGGCATCTCTAGGGGATGGACATCTTGGAAACAAGAAGAAGGTATTTTATCAATTGATAGAATCAGATGTGAATGAGACAGAGGTCAACGGTGATGTCACCATAGTGGATTTTATTTGGGTTCTTCCTGAAATGATTGGTGGAAATATCCCCCCAAACAAAACAAAACAAAATAATCAAAAACATTTTTTCTCATCTACAAAATAATTCGAGCTCTGATTATTTGAAATTGATCTTATGAAATACTGTCCTGGATTTATAGTAAAAATACTTTTATTACTTCATACTTTTAAATTGGATTATGAGCTCATATATGTTAGGTGACAAAGTATAATATACTCAAGTAACTTTATTGGTCTCAGACTCACCCCCACCCCTAATTGTCATAGAGATGTAGGAAAATTTTTGAATTTTCTCGTAATAGAATTGTGGACAAAGGTGAGGAGATTGATTACAAGAGAGTTTTCCCATCCCATGAAGCTTGTTTGTGCACTCCTTCATCCATCATCCTAAACTCATTTTCATTTGTGTTTATCATAACCACTTTAACCCATTTCACCAATAATAGCACACTGGATTTTGCCAACTCTTGTACATCTACCTCTTGCTGAGCATTTGATATTTATTAGATTCCTAATATATTTTTGACTGATCAATCAGAGAGCCTCAGGAACCATTAAATATTTGGTATTCCTCAATAGACATTAAAAAATAACAGTAGCTATTTTCCTTAGTTCCTTGTGTTGGGCACTATGGAAAACATCATATGCTGATGATTTTCTCATTTAAGTCTCTGCAATGCTCCTGTGAGTTGGGAACCATATTTTCTGTATCTTATTGATAAAGGAATGGAAACATGGCTAAAGAAAATTTCCCTGGGTTGCATAGCTTGAAAGTAGCTGAAACAGGAATCCTAGTGAACTCGCTGAGTCTCCCACCATAGTACATGAAGAGACATGCAAATGATTGATTGTTCTTTGACTAAATACAATGACAGAGCTATAAACTTGACTTAGTTGTGACACAAAAGATAAATAAACAGGTTTATATGGACAGTCATGGAAGAGTCCTAGGCAGTGTGAAAGACAGTGGAGACTGAGTTCTGTGCCTTCATTTGACTGAGTTCTGGTGAAGATCATGTATCTTTACTGTCTAGTCTTTACTCTTCTGATTACTTGCTTGGGTTTCATCCAAAGATGATAGAAACTTTGGGGTGTTATGCTTCCGTTATTGACCTATATGGTGTTCACCCCAGAAGAAGCAGAACATGTAGTTTATAGGCCAGAATGTGTGTGTTAAATAACAGCAATATTTTGCAGTCTCTAGGTATTTTCTTTTAACAAATTAATAAATTTTATTTTTGAGCATGCTAAACCTCTCTTTTTTTCTCCATCTCTACCTATTCTCTCTCTATATATTTAATTATCTATCTATATGTATACCTAACCTATGCCAATGCCTATACCTATATCTATATACAGAAACTCCCTGGGATTCTGAGTAGTTTGTAAGAATGTGAAATCCTGGGCTGGAGAGATGACTCAGTGGATAAAGCATTTGTCATGCAAGTGTGAGGACTTGAATTTTCATTCCCAGATCCCAGGTGAAGCTGAGTATGGTGGTGTGTGTCTGTAATCCCTAGATTCCTATAGTAATATGGGAGCTAAGACACAGGAATTCTTAGAATCTTGAGGGATAGCTCACACTGCATAGGTCCTGACAAACAAGATGATCCCTCTCAAGCAAGGTGAAAGATGAGGGTCAGCACTGAAGGGTCCTTCTTTGAACTTGACATGCATGCCTGATAGTGTGGTTGCACTCACACAAATACATGGCAAGAGAGAAGGGAGGAAGGTAGGGAGAGGGGATAGGCCAGAGGTGAGAGGAAGAGAAAACCTACAAGGACAAAGTTAGAGCTAAGCATACCATTTCAACCGCAACCTTTTACCTGCTTTTGTTGTCATTCAGGAAAGGAACAATCTGGTCCTCATCATCTCACTATTCAAGTCTTCACAAAGTAGCGCAGTTCCCAAAAGATGATGTCCAGGTTATTTGAAGAGGGCTTCAGGAAGGAACAAGTTGAAAAATCTTCTTACCATTCTCCAACTTCCAGTTTTCTTCCCCACACTTTCAATTCTCCCCCTAGAGTGTTGTGCTCAGTTGTTAAAGGTGATGGATGCATTCAGATTATTAAGGTATCTATCCCTTGGTCTATAGAGTACTACCATTAAGAAATGGAATGTGCTGCCTATTTTGTAGAGTTAATATTGAAATTAATTTATTCATTCATTTATTTGACATACAGAATGATTTCTTTCATTACCATATATGAATTTTACTCTTCAGTGTATGTATGCAATGTGCTTTGCTTATATTCATCCCTCCATTACTGTTTCTTGTTCCACAGTCTTCCAAGCCCATTTCTCCAACACTTCCCCTTCTAATTAAGCCCTCCTCAATCCTCCTGCAGCTTAGACATGTGAGGGCTAGCATGCAGTATATATTTGTTTTGGGGTGAATGGCTTATTTCACTCAACAGAGTAATCTTCAATTCATAGGTTTTTATCCGAAGGACAGAATTTCATTCCTTTGGCTGAGTAAAATTCTACTGTGTATACACACTGTTTTTTCTTGATCTATTCTTCTATTGGTTGGGACTTAGGTTGATTCTACAATTTGGAATAGTCAAAAAGGATTTACAGTATGAAAATCCACAGCAGAACTCATCCCCCCACAAGCCCCCAAACAGTATCTTGTCTCAAGATAATTTTTCCGAGCCAGAACTGTTTCTGGTCTTTTCACAGATGTTTCATGGAAGAATGTTTGAATCCATTTTATATAATCATTATTTAAGAAAAAAAGAAGCCCCCATGGCTTTTCTGCCAGCCCAGCCCTATCTGGGAGCGATTACTTCCCGGTGTGAGCACTTGCAATACCCAGGGGCTTGTTGGGAACAGCATTTCTATTATTGTTAATGATGAAAATGTTTGTCTGGGAGCATATCCATTTTCCTGTTTGTCATTTTAATATGTTCCTCACGGTAACCCTGAGTGGAAAGTATATGTTTATGACAGTTGCGCTTCAGAGAGAGAGAGAGCAGAAATCCTGAATTATTTGTTATTAAGTTCCACCTATCTACAACCTTCTCATTTTTAAGGCAACTGTGAAAGTGGAGAGTATTTTAAATGTCAAATTAATTTTAGTATGTCATAAAGTAAAAGGAAGGAAAGTCTAGCAAATGTGTTAGCTCCAGACCTTGGAAACACCAAGGTATGTGTGCACATACGTGCTGGATTCACTTGGCACATTAAGTAGACAACATTGTTTGTTTTTCATTTGAGTGCAGAAACAGAACCTGTTTTTTTTTTTTCCTGTACTTTTAAAAGAATAAAGAGAGGAAGTTTGAAAAACATAAATCTAAATAACTTGTTTTAGTGGCTCAGTATGTCAAACTCTTGAAAGAATCAATCAGAGGGTATTTTGTTTTAATTTTTGGGAAAATGACTGGTGGCTAGACAGAGCATGCAAAATAACTAATAAGCAAAAAAAAAAAAAAAAGGCGGAGTGGGGGAGAGCAAAGCAAAGTAAGGTGAAATACGTGAGACCATGCCATCTAATGATGATAGTGTTTTGGATACAGTGGTTTAAATTGAATGAAAAGGATGTTGGCAGATGGTGAGGTATATAATGTGATTTTGGACTATATCTCTGCATTTAAAGTCACAGGATTTCCTATAAGTTTTGCATTTAGAAGCTGATAACAAGAAATCTTTAAATACTAAGTCTTGCTCAGTTTGATGAAAGTTGACTTGGTTGAAATGAGATATAAAGGCCAGGGTGGACATCATTATTTTTAATGTCTGGCAAAGAACAAGGTATTAATTTCAACATGGTTCTATGTTAAGAAATAGAACTCCAATCCTGGTTACACAGAAGACACACTCATGGTGGGGAGAACAAACACACATATTTGACTGTGATATAGATTAATGTTGCTACTTTTAGAAAAATGAGTTCCATTTCTATGACTAATTGTGATATTGCTAGAAGCAATGTCTAATTAAGGATACCTGGCAAAATCCTGTGTTTTATTGGCAAAGTTCAGGCTTTTTATCCTTGATGAGGATACTGATATTCCCAGGGCAGAAACAAATACTGCTCAGCATGTACATTTAAATTCTCAACTTGAAGAACCCATGAGCAAAATGAAACTGATGTGTTATGACAACAATTTCAAGGAAATGTTATATAGTAACCCACAGGTAGAGCCAGAAACAGGGTTTTTCTTCTTCATGCCCAGTGCATAGTGGAAAGGATCTCTTTCCATCAGTCCTCTGGAGAACTTCCCATTTGATCCTTTAAGGGCAAGTCAATGAGTCAAGAAGGTGAGGGTCATAGCATCGGCCTCTTCTAAGGAGTCTCATTTGCAAAATCTTCCTCTTTCCATTTCCTTCTCTTCACAGTTTTCCTGAAACAGGCTCAGGTTTTGTAGGCAAGGGCTGAAGAAGGAAGTGCCAACATTGCCTGAAAGGTCCACTTAACAGAGTTTATTTTCTTTCCTGTGGTTTAATTGCTGCCACTTCCCATAAAATTTAGTCTCTCTTTGACAGCCAAAACAGGTTATAATTTGATTTTACTTATAAAATCTATTTAGTAGATTTTTAATTGGTAATCTTGCTTTTATAGACTCACTTATCTAAAAGAATTTTCTCAGATGTTCATTTATATTCAACTCAATTGAATATCTGTGAAGGTCTTGGGTGTTTTGCTTGGAAAGATCTCTAGACCATGCTCTCCCAGGGTGAGGAGGGGAGACAGTTCTGGGGAACTATTTTGTATCTTCTAGTCTAGTCTGGAAGGCCTAGCCAAGCTGTTAAAGGTGAATAGATGATCAAGGCAGCTCAAGGCCTTTCTCACAGCACTGAGTGCTAGAGTCAGAGCATCATTGCTGCCTCAAATGTTGGCAGCTTGTCAATTATGTGAGCTGCTGTGAGGTTTAGAACCTTAGTCAATGCATGGAATCCTCAGATTAGATACACATTTGCTCAGTGATTGTTACTGATGTCTATAGATTAAAACAGTCAGGTGATAAAGGCTTTAGAAACAAGTATTTCTTTTGGTGCTATTTAAATCTTTTAGCGAAAACTGATACAGATTATTTATGTCTATCTATCTGTCTATCTCTATCTACCTACCTATCTATCATCATCATCTACCTATCTAGATATTATCAACTGTCTGCCATTTATCTATATGTGCACCAAGACGGAAGTGGCTGTGCTGATAGAAGACTATTGTCATAGAGTACATGGTGAGCTGGGTATAGCCACAGGACACCCTTTGCTTTAGAATCAGACAAATCTTGGTTTTAAAATTGTATTCTATTGTTTGACAGCTGTGAAACATTCATTAGGCTATTCAATTTATTTTTATATAAATTTTATTACCTGTAGTATAAGTGTAATCAGTTCGTATTTTTTTAAAAAGGAAGGTCATTTGAAGAGGGAGAAGATTATGAAGATGGGTTTACTGGTGAGGGTGTGAGCCACAAAACCTGACAAGCTGAGTTCTACCTGAGATCTACATGGCAGAAGGACAGAATCAAACCCTGAAAGTTGTCCTCTGCTAACCCCCAACCTGCCCTGTCATGTGTTTGTGAACACCCACTCACCCACACACTTACTCATCCCCCACACTAAATAAATAAACATAATACAGAATAAATAAAGAATCATAGCTGTGTGCATGAGTCAGTCAGTATGGTGTCTAGAATATTCTACATGATCTTTTTATCATTTATATTTCTGCAAAACTGGTAAGCACTAGCCAAATTTTTGTACTAGATTAGATTCCTATTGTTTTGACTTTGTTCAGTTATTCATACTAAGTAAGGACTGGAGAATTTCTTCTGCAGCCTTCGGTGTACCTCATGCTCAATCAGATATCCCCACATTGTTCTTCAAGTTATCTGTCCCTTATTGTCACGAATGTAGGTTAGCTCTTCAAAATAAAGAGCTTTAAAAATACTATTCTTATTGACAGCAAAGCATAAACTCTCCACAGCATTTTCTATATTCTGCTTAAAATTCTTATATATATTATTGCAATTGTTTATATTTAAATTTTATTTTGTTTTGAAATTATAATATAGTTATATCATTTTCCCTTTCCTCCTGCCAAGCCCATCCACCTATATACCTCTAGTCTACTTTTAAGTTTATGTCTTTTATAAATTACTTATTGTCATGGTCATATATGTGTATATATGCATATATATTCCTAAATGTAAATAGAGCCTGCTCAGTTTGTATAATGTTACTTGTATGCATGGTTTGGGGGCTAACCAACTGCTGTGCTATTCCTTAAGATTACTTACCCTGCTCTCCACAATCCTTAGTTGCCTAGAGTTTGAGCTGAAAAAGGATAACGACAATGAACATGCTAATATGAACATAAGGGAACCAATAAAGACTAAATTATATTATTAACACAATTTATACCTTAAATTTTATTATTATCTTTAGTTGGCAACATTATGACTCCAGTAATTTAAAAATGCAGAATTATTCCTCAATTACCACAAAGTTCGCATTTCTTTTATGTTTTTTATTTTTATTTTATGTGCACTGACATTTTGCCTGCATGTATATCTGCGTGAGGTTTTTGGATCTTCTGGAACTGGGGTTATAGGCAGTCATGAGGCACCATGTGGGTGTTTAGAATTGAACCTGGGTCTTCTAGAAGAGCAACTAGTACTCTTCAAAGCTGAGCCATGTCTACAGCTCAAAGTATGCATTTCTAAGCTTGGCATTTGAAAGGCTGCTTGTGTCCTTACCTGTTTCTCCAAGTATGTCTTATTGTTTTCTACTAATATGACATATATCTGGCCCTATCAAAATACTAACACTTAGCTTTTCATATTTATATTATATTCACAATATATGTTATTAATATAATCACATTCATAGTATTAAATTATTTCATATTTATATTATGGTTATCATAAAGGAATCTTTCCAGCTAAATTATAAGATTCTCTAAAGGAGGGATTCATATATCTTACTCTTTCATAGTCTTAAATGAATGAAAAACTCTTAATTTGGATACTCACACATATAAAATGGAATCACCATTCTGAGTAGTCACCAGTGAAAAGTCAGACGAGATGATACAAGTATCCTTATAACCCCTTTTTCTAGGCTAGTGGCTCTTAACCTTTATAATGCTGTGAATCTTTAATACAGTTCCTCACATCCTGGTGACCTCCAGTCATAAAATTATTTTCATTGCTACTTCATAACTGTAAATTTCCTACAGTTATGTATCATAATGTAAATATCTGAGTTTTCTGATGATCTTAGGTGATCTCTGTAAAGGGTCATTAGACCCCAAAGCGTAGCCATCCATAGGATACAAAACACTGTTCTAGTATCTAATTTTCAAAAAATGTATGAATTGAATCTTGAGTGATAGGTAAATCACAGAACTTTATATTGGAACAAAATGAATAGTGCATGCAGGGTGAGCGGTGGCTTCTACTGGGAGATTTTATTCTTATTTCCTGTTCCATGCACCAGTCTCTAATCTAACATTTCTCAGACTTCTTTCCAATTATCGTTCATGTATTTTTTTCTCCTAAATCTGGAAATCCCTGAGACATTTTAATATCTTAACATAAGTGTCAAGTAATTGCTCAAAAAAGTTTGTGGAACAGATGGGTGGATGGTTGGATGAGTGAATGGTTAAGTCCTCAAGCACCATCTCTCTGTTAATTACATCTATTAAAACCCCAGTGTTTTACTTAATATGTTGAAATTTCTTTCTGCTTCTGAGTGTTAAGTGAAAGAAAAAGCTACTTAAGATGACAAACATCTTCAAACATTGCTGCATACTATGAATTACTTTAAAAAGTCTTGGTAATGAAATAAAAAAGCAATTAAGGAAAGCAAATTGACATGAAGGTTTGAATCACTAAAAATAATGGGAGAATTATTTTATGTGTGCAGATGTTTAATGCATAGACGCCAGTGATGATAGCTTGCCACCATTCTGTTCCTGCTGCCTTTGCAATACTGAAAAGTAAAAGATGTTGGAGAAACACAGACACACTCATGAACTACTGATTTGTTGTTCCAAAATGATGTTCTCAGATTAGCCAAATGTGAAACTTTGATTATGATTAACTCTACTTTCTTCTCATTCAACAGAATTAACACTTGCTTTGGAAACATCAATTCAAAATCTCCTTGCCTTGTTTGCTTTTCCTGATAAAATGATGAGTGTTCATTTTAAGTATGTTTTAATCTACGAAATACAACTGGTTAAATGTGTTGTTGAAATAAGGCTATCTTTTTGTTTAGTTTTTAATTCATTAAAATATCACACAGCTATATACATTGTACTTTGATATACTCACCTCCTATCTACATATTTTCCCCTTTGCCCCCATTTGTCCCCTTAGGCTTTAACCACTGTTTTCATTTTCATAGTCCAACTTTTTTTTTCTTTAATCTCAGACAAAATGTGATAAAAATGTTACCTGGTAAATAATTTTAAATATTTGCATTTTTTAAAACAAAAATACAAATAGATATGCTTTCATAGCATTTGTGTTAAAGCATTAGTATTCTGTTACTTTTTAGGCAGGATAGCTATGAGGCTGCTAAGGACAGCTGAAGAACATCTTGGTAGGTGGGTCTATGGGGTCTGGATGTGGCTGAACTTCCTTCGGTGGAACTTAGATTCTTCTGGCCATATTCTGAACTCAGAACACTTGCCAAACATGCTCCAAGGATGAGCCTGTAACCTCAGAAGTTCCTGATTTCATTGTGACATTCCTAACTTTAGTCTTAAAATTCCATGCTTAATTACTTGATAGGGGATCATGGGAGGTAATACTTTAAAAAGAAGATGTGGTTTACCATATCTGGGGAAGGAAAATTAGTCCCTCTTACCCCATGGACATGTTATTTACCATGAAACTTCTTTAAATCCCACAGTACAGAGCCCACTGGGCTGCTTGCAGAGTTAGATATAGCTTTTCAAATCTCTCTGTAGAGTATTTGGTTTGCTTTGCTAAATAAAAACTTTCCTGTAGGGGCTGGAGAGATGGCTCAGCGGTTAAGAGCACTGTCTGCTTTTCCAGAGGACCCAGGTTCGATTCCCAGCACCCACATGGCAGCTAACAACTGTCTGTAGTTCCAGTTCCAGGCAAACACCAAGGCAAATAAATACATAAATAAATAAAAAGTAAAAAAAAAACAAAACAAAACAAAAAAAACAAAAAAAAAACTTTCCTGTAAACTCTGTTTTTGAATTCTTTCATTTGAGAAGACAAGGATCAGAAAACCATAGCAGAAGTCTTTGAAAATCGTATTTGCAATCCATATTTTGTCTTTTGAATCTTGTTGCTCTGCAAGTTTAGGAAGTTATTTATTCCATGTTAGATTTAGAAAAATAGTTTTTGAATCTTTAGAAGATCTTTATACCATTTAATTGAGATAACATGCAATATTAAAGAAGGTAAAAATTTAAAAATAGTTATAAATACAATGTAACATTTTGGACACTCAAGGCTGTTAGTTTAAAAACACAGAAACAAAAATTAACAATGTCAAGGACAATCAAAATGGTTTGGCAGAAGAAGTTCTGTGCTGCCAAACCTAATGTTCTGAGACTGATCCCTGGGACTACACAGAGGAAGGTGTTCTTTGACTTTTATATCTGTGCTATTTATATTTGCACTACACACACACACACACACACACACACACACACACACACACACAAATACACACACAGACAGAGATACATGCATATGCAATAAATAAATATGTGGGGAAAATGACAAAAAAAGATAATAAGAAAACAAATATATACATGAGTCAAAATTCTTTCATGAGAATCCTGGGGAAATGTCAAGAAATTAATTTTTATAAGGATACAATTGTAGATTAATAAAGTATGTAAACAAGACAGATGGTGGCACACTGGGAAACTCATATTTCACTCATCAAGTAAATGTTCTGCTAAAGTGTAGGAGACTGCAACAAAAGCATTGCACACAATTTATTCTCCCCAAACTTGGAAAATTCATCTGTGATCTTTCAGGAAGAAACAAGGAGGGGTTTGTGAGTCTGATTGATCACTGAAATTCCCAGTTTAGGCTGCAGTTTTCTAGAAACAAGACGGAAAAATATTTCACAGCAAATGCACGTAATCATCACATGTTTTCCTGTGTCACTGTAAAAACTCAAGGTCTGTGATCCTTATCCCATCATCAAAACAAAATTACTATTTTTTTAGAGGGAGTTTTGGGACATTATTATTTTATTTTAAATTGAATTTTGCATGCAATATATTCTGATTATAATTTTTTTCTTTCTCAACTCCTCCTAGATCCTTCCCACTTGCCAACCCATCCAATGCAATGTCCTCCTTGCTTACTCTCTGTTTGAAAAACAGAAACAAACAATAAAGACCAACACACACACAAACACACACACACACACACTCATATACACACACACTCACATACACACATATACAAACACAACCCCACCAATAGCAACAACAAACCCCAAAATATGCAATCAAAACCCACTAGACACAACACACCAAAAGAAAGCAATTAGAGACAAATACCTAAAAAATAAATAAATAACCCACAGAGTTTTTTTGTGTGTGTGTTGGCCAACTACTCCTGGTCCTGGGGCTTGCTCCAGAGGTTTGGTTCCACTCTCAGGCCCACTTAGCATCAAATAATCACACATTCACTCATGTTATTTTATGCTGATTGACCAGGGCCCAGGCATATAATTTGCTAGTGCTTGCTCTCAATTTAACCAATCTTGTTCAGCTATGCAGCTCGGTACCTTTTCTTAGAGCAGCATTCCAGCTTTTTTACTCTGTCTGCTACTGTCTCCTCATGTCTGTGGCGGCTCTCTCTGGCAGCTCATCCTGACAACTATCTAGCATCTGTGTCTACTCTGAGAGGTTCCTGAGTTTTCTTAGCCTGGAAGCCCCACCCATATTTCCTGTTTGCCTTTGGCCAATCAGCTTTTTATTAAACCCATAGACAGGACAAATATTTACAGTACCAGCATAATCCCACTATAGTTGATATACCCAGTGAGATTCCATTGGGAAAAACTAGGTTTTTTTGTTTGTTTGTTTGTTTTTTGCCAGTGGGTATTACTTACAGATAGCTTCTTGGAGTAGGAGTACATGTCCATTTCCCCCTCTTAGTGTTTGAACTCCATTTGGTTTAAACCTGTGAGAGCCCTGTGTATGCCAGAGTCTCTGTGAGTTCATATATGCATCAGTTCTTTTGTGTCTGGATGACAGTTTTCTTTGGGTCTTATCTGGCTCTTAAAATCATTTTGCTTCCTCTTCCACATAGATTTGTGGAAGATTTCATGAAGGCATTACATTCTCTGTACCTTGTCTCTCTGTGGTTTTCTATGAAGCTTCTCTGATAATGTGAAAATGAGACATCAATCTCATGACATATACTATATCATATATTAATTATATGTCATATTATATATAATCTGTTTATTATTGTTGAACAATTAAGCAGCAGATGCCTAATTAATTTTGAAAGATTTCTTAAGAAACCATTATATACTATTAAGCTGTAGGCCGGATACTTGAGGTTTCTAGGTTAAGATTCACAGACATTTGCCTCAAAAAAAATTCCCCACAAAGCACTCTTATTTGCTAATGAAAAGGCACCTTTTCATAACTTGCCTCAGGTTGGCTTTTTCTTTTTTTCCTTTTAAAGGTTGCTGCAAAAATGGCTTAAGTATGTTGAAGACAAATTTGAAAAGAAAGAGCAAAGGATGCTTCTGTTATTTATAGGAAGCTGCAGATGAGGCACAGCTAAGCTGAGAAGTCAGAAACATGCACTTTAAGGCAGACTAAGAACAAAGCTGAGGAAAGCGTTATTCTGTCCATCGCCTCCTCCCTCCACAACCCCTCTGCCCCCTCCTTCCTCATGTTTCCCCCTAAGCTCCTCAGTATCCCTGCAGTATCTACTTTCTCAAGCAGTGTGTGATAATAATTAGGAATTCTGGTCAACAGTAGAGGATCAAAGCCTGTAAACCATTTCTTCTCAGCAAAGTGAATTTGCCTGGGTTTCCCTATCTGTCAACTTGAATATAACACTTCCTTCAGTTGTAAGCACAAAAGACATGACCCAAACAGCTTAGAAACCAAATTACTAACCAAACCCTAGTTATTCTGTTCTTTTTTTTCTCTTTTTCCTTCTTGTGTTGCTGTCTTTTCAAGTCATAACTTGCTCTGATTATACTCATCTAGCTTTCAATGAAGAATTTATGGTACAAACTCAAAGACAAAGTCAGCTTCATCCTAGAAAAACTTTGCATATGGTGAAGCTAACTCTCCAGTCCTCTTTGAACATCAAGTGCAGAGTTTTGGTTGAATTCATTTGCTATTTGGTTCATTGTTATTTCTATTCGCTGGACAAATAGGTTCTCTCTCCTTTGCTCATTAGGCTCCAATTCTGCTTTCCACACTCCGAACAACAAGTTTGATGTATTCAGCATGCGCTTTTCTGTTCTTGTAGTCTGTGCATTTCCACTTTGTGTGTATCTTCCTTTATGTAAATAGGATACTGTGTATTGGATTTCATTATTCTGTGGCCGCTCTAGTAGCCACATTTTTTATGAGCTTCATGGTGTCTCTTCTTTAACTATTCCAAAACATTTGCAGGTGAGCATTCATCTAAACTTTGCAAAGTTCTCACCAAAGACTTTATAAAGGTTAAGGCAAATGAGTTTTGCAACCTCCTGACTCTCAGAAGTAAGTCCAAACTTCAAGGCTCAAGCCCCACATGCATTTCAAAAGATTGATTCATGTATTACAAAGAAAAGAAAACATGTCTGTATAGTATAAAATAACATCTTAGAACCTGCTTAAATTGTTTAAATTTTATTTTTGCTAAGTTAATAAAATTGATGTTTTACTGCTTTGGCTAGGAGTGTCTATACTCCCTGTACACTGCATGTTCCCAAGATTAAGAAGCATTCATCTGCAATAAGCAATTTCTACAGTAGGATCACAGGCAGAATTTTCTTGAGAGAGAGTAATGCTTAAGCCCTAATAATAGTCCTGATAAATGTACTTAGAAGTGAGTACTCAGACCACATCATTTCCCACAGTAAACTGTCTAGTCATCTGCCCCATTCAGTAACAATAATAAAGCATGATGAAATGTGTTCTTAAAGAAACTTGCTTTAGAAGTCAAGAGGAGACTTGTGAGGTATCTTTAGAGTGGTGCCACCAGGTGTCTTATAGCAGAGTTCCAAAAATCTGCCCTCTACTCAAGTGACAATTTCCAATGCCACTCAGTAAACATATAATCCAGTAATAACTTGACACATGCCCCTTCTAACCAGGTGGCTTCTTATACGTATTTCTGTGAAGACATTCTAGAGGTGCCACTGTATTCCTGCATCCCCACCTTTTTAGTTATTGTATAAAATAATGAGTTTCATCATAACAGTCTTCCATTTAACTTACACATCTTTTACCCTACCCATTTCTACCTGGGCCTATGTTGTTTTAAGCCTTTCTTCTTTTGTTGCTCATTCTTTGTGATTTAGGATGAAAATTATCTGTTCTATCTCGTCCCTTGAAGTTCATCCATTTTTCTGTTTCTCTGAACTCACTTGCCACTTAAAATATGCTTTATTTATTACCCTATTACTCTTGTGTGGTCATCTTGATTGTAAGATCCAGTAGGAAAGGATTGTATCCTAAATATTTTCAAATTCTGCATGCCACCTAGCACACAGGACACAAGTTGGTCCCTCATTTCTTACTCTCTACTTGATTGCTGCACACAGTGTTTGAGGTTGATTTTAATTATGTATGCACTAGCCTTATCACCCAATGTATGGTTCAGAAAAGCAGCCTCATTGAGTGCTTGTGAGAAGACCGAACCAGAGGTTGGAGATAGAGTTCTGTGACTGAGGGTTTGCCTAGCTTGCCCAAGGTTATAAGCTTAATGTCCAGCACTTGAAATGATGCTTAGCAATTGAAAGCCTAGGGCTGGAGAGATGGCTTGGTGGTTAAGAGCACTGACTGTTCTTCTGGATGACCTGAGTTTGATTCTCAGCATCCACATGGCAGCTAACAACTGTCTGTAATTCTAAGATCTGATACCCTTATACAGTTATACATGCAGGCAAAACACCAATTCAATTAAATAAATTAAAAATAAATAAATAAATATTTAAAAAAGAAATTGAAAGCCTAGTCTTCACTCTTGACTAACTGAAGTCAGTGCTTTCATTTGATATAGTTTTTTTGTGGCCAAAAGACATATTGCAGTTGTGATACTTAGGGTTCTTCAAAACCAATTTCATTGACATTAAATGCTATGCAAAGTCTATATAATTTGGAACAAACAAAGCGTAGTTTAGAGATTAGATGTCATTTACAACTTGATTTTTAGACAACAATTACGGTTTATTTTTGTGTAGTCTCTGAGTTAAAAATATTTTTACATTTTTAGATGGCTGAAAAGAAATTCCAAAAAGTATTTAATGAATATGATATTAATTCAAAACTTTGTGTTGACAGATGAAGTATTAGGAGACACAGGAACACACTTTTGGTGGCACAATGCTGTAGTTGTCTTTGCTCAGCATATAGCTGAATTGTGAAGGTACCCTTATACCCTGCAAAGCTGGAACTGTTTATTACCTGACTCTTTATAGAACACATACTCTCATTTTTGATCTATGTTCCTGATGGTACATAAAGAGACTCTTTTTTTGTTTTTTAAAGAAAACAGATTCTTGTCTTATGCAATGCATCCCGACTACAATCCCCCCACCTGCTCTGCTCCTCTCAGCTCTCACCGCTCCACCTCTCCCAGATACATCCCCTTTCCATTTCCTCTTCAGAAAAGAGCAGGCCTCCCAAAGACAGCAGTCAAACAGAACAAAACAAGTCACAATGATACAAGGCAAAAACCCTCATATCAAGGCAAGACAAGACAACACAATAGGGGGAAGAGAGTCCCAAGAGCAGGCAAAAGAGTCAGAGATAGATACACTGGCTCCCACAAAACTCAAAGCTAACAGCTGTAACATATGCCCAGAGTACCTGCACAGGCTATATACGTGCAGCTTCAGTCAATGTAGGCCCATATGAGCTTTGCCTAGTTGATCAGATGTTCTACTGATGTCCTGCACCCCCTCGGACCCATAGATCATGGTTAAACCAGTGAGAATGTGATTGTGAATATCATTCATTTGTTGCTTTTAATTTTTGACATACATATACCATAGGGTGAGGCATACTATCTCATTACATAATTACATGTGAAAATTTTATTTTGAAATTGTTGTATTATAATAATTATTTTATGGAACAAAGGGATTTCTTTCCTAAGAAGTAACAAAAAGTCAGAGGAATAAAAGAACTGGACAATATCCAGTATGTCATTGTCATTTGGAACTCAATAAACTATTACAGTTTTGTCAGGTTCAATCTCTAAGGAGGTGAATGAAAATATATATCTCAGACAATCTGACCCCTATCAACATCATGCATCGTGGTTACCCTGACATCTGAAGAAGAGCAATTTTCCTCTGTCAAGTTGGAGACTCAAATTTGCTGGTAAAGGTCACACACAACTTCACCTTTAGCTACTGGACAGCAGATTGAAATTAAAGTGAGATGATATGGAGAGACTATGATATGACTACCTATGTCAAATTAGCCTAGTCCTCATTAAATTGTGCTGCTAATACAGCATGTTCAAAGGGCTTCTGACACCATGAGAAATGTCACTTTATGACTTGAAGGGACTTTAGAGGTATGAGACATTTTTGGTTTGATTCTACATCATTTCTAATCATCCGGGAGCTTAGAAAATGTGAGCCTTTCTTGGCTACTTACAGAATGATCACACATCATTACATTTTCAAAATGCATACTTACAGTCACAGTGTTGGATGAACAAACATGACAAAAGAAACCTAAAGCTTCCTCACGTACTTGTGTTCCTATATGCTTCATATCCAAGATTGGTAAAGGCACAAAAGCAATATCATAAAACAACTTGATGCATACAGTGGTGGATGACAGAGGCTTTTCATCCCCCAAATTATCAAAGTTCCATCAGAAAGACTTAATTGATGAGAGTTAGGCTCTTGCTTGGATTCACTTAAAATTATTATTCAGCTAATAGTTAAGTGATGAACAGCCAGTAAAGCATGATATTGCTCTTCTTGTTGGTAAAATGACTTTGTAAGCTATTCCATTTCTTTATAGTTCAGATTTATGCACATGCCCAGATACACACAGACATGTACACAGATACACATACAAACACAGACACACAGAGACATAAACACACATATACACAAATACATATACACAAACACACACAAAGGCACATAGGCAGAGACACACACATGCAGGCAGACAGACACACAGAGACACACGTACACAGAAACACAGGCATATACATAAGCACACAGACACACACAGACACAGACACACACACACACACACACACACACATGGAGTATTAAGTAGACTCTGACAACTTGGCTTCTTTGCGAACTAAATGTTTATCATGTTAAGCAACACTCCTAGTAGCAGCTGAGCTCTCAGATGGGTGGCTCAGACTGTGATGACTCATGATCCAAAGCCAGAAGTGGAAACCCTCAGAGTCTCCCCTTTCCCTTCCCTTGTGGGAAGAATTAAGAGTTTATAAGAAAGGGAGATTCAATAAAGTGTCTATTGTACAAATTGAAGATCACTGGAAAAGATATGATTACCCCATACTTCATGATTATTTGATGCAGATGGGACTATAAGAGTGATTAGTATCCAAATGTCTTTTCAAAATTTAAACTTAAAAACTTTATTATAAAAACTTTTAAATGAATAAAAATATCACACATCCAAATTTATCAGAACCAAAATCTATACAAGTGGATGAATGTACATGGATTTCGAGTACGCATTTGCAACAGAAGCTGTGGGTTCTCACATTAAATATTATGTCAATGTTAAACATATTTTTATTTTAAATATATTTTAAGCACTCATCCACTATGCAAACCAACATATCCATGACAGAATTAGAACTAAAAAATAATGAGGTCTATATGATTTTTCATAAGTCATCTCTATTACCTACATTCAGTCATTCCTCATCCTGTTATTTTTAGCCTTTCATCTTCTCTTTCCTTGACATTATAGTATACTCAATTATACATGTTTATGTAAACATGTAGTATTGGCTATGAGTTAGAACATGCACTAATTTTTCCGAGATTTTATATCCTTGCTTATTATTACACATTTTAAATCTGTCAATTGTCCTGAAAAGAAACAACCTCTCTTTTTTTTAAAAAAAATCAGACCTGAATAGTAGTCTATTTTTATATGTATCATTTTTTATTATCTATTGGTAGATAATTGAGTTTATTCAAGTTCTTTATCACAGTAAATAAATAAGCAAATTAATGAAAATAGCAATAAACATGGGGTTACCAATATTTTTATAGTTTGATATGGAATTTTCTGGGTATATGCCCAAGAGTGAAATAGCTGGATCATATGACAGTTATGTTTTTAATCTCTTGAGAAATCTTTAAACCAATTTCCACTATGGCTGTATAAATTTACATTCCCACCAACAATGAATAAGGGTTATTTTCTCTTTACAATCTCTCAAACATTTGTTGTAAGATTTTTTGATTGTCATTCTGATTAGGATAAGATGATGTCTCAAAGTAGTTTAATTTGAATTCCGTTATGTCTAAGGATATTGAATGCCTTTAAAAATAGTTATTGGCCATTTTTCTTTTTCTTTTTTGTTTCTTTACTCTATCTTTTTATCAAGCTATTTATTTCACTTGCCTATTTGTCAACTGACAGTTTTAGTATTTTGTTATTGGATTTCTACATTTACTAATAATGTCTATATATTCAGCTTTTGGTTGGAATATAGCTGGTAGAGATCTCTTCCCATTCTGTGGACTTTCTGTAAGTTCTTCTGATTATTTTCTTTGCTGCACAGAAACCTTTCATTTTTATGTGTCTCATCTGTTGGTACTCAAGGTTAGTTCCTGTGCTGTTGGGTTTCTACTGAAAAAGTTCTTGTTACCCCAGTATCTTGAAGTGTACCCCATGTTTGCTTCTAAAAGTTTCAATGCTTTAGTTTTCAAATTAAGGCTTTGATTCATTTTGAATTGATTTTTGTACATGGATAAAGATATAAATCTAATTTTATTTTTCTGCAGGAAGAAGTCCAGTTTGCCAGCACATTTGTTGACTAAGCTATCTTTTCTCAAAAGTATGTTTTTGACGCTTTTGTCAAATATTAAGTGGGCATACTTTTGACATTTATTTCTGGTTTTTTACTCTTCTGCATTGTTTTCGTAGTCTATTTTTATGCCAGCATCAGGCTGTCCTTATCAGCATTCCTCTTAGAATAATTTGAGGTCAGGAATTATTCCACCTCCAGGATGGTTGTTACTCCTTAGTTTTGCTTCCGCTATTTGTAGTTTCATATAAATGATTGTCTTATATTTTCTAAACCTGTAAAATATGATATGGGTATTGCATTAATTTTTTTCTATTAATTTTCTTAGTTTAGGCAGTTTAACAATATGAATTCTGCTTATCTGGGGATGTAGATTATTTTCCTATCATTTTGTATCTTCTGTGGCTTCATTCTTCAATATCTTTTTTGATTTCTTGCTTTGAAGTTTTATGTTGAAGTTCTAGGCAAAGTCAAAGTCCTTATCCTGTTTCCACTTGCTTTTTCTTTCCCCTAGCAGTACTCTGGCTTAGAGAGTATTAACACTATTGCATGATGAGGGTTGGGAGGGGTGATTAACAATTCACTCTTTATAAAGTGGTGGAAAATTATAGAGCTGTGAAAAAGACAAATTTATTCATTACCCTGTAAAGAAGGATATGAGCATGGCAGTAACAGATGAATTCTGCTGAATATTTGTTTAACTATGCAAAGATGTTTAACTAGGCGAAGATGTGTTGCATTTATTTATGTTGCAGAATATTTGTTTAACTATGTAAAGATGAGCTGAATATGTTTAATTTCGTAAATATGTGTTGCTGTTTTATCTTGCCTGCCTAGGGCACCTGATTGACCTAATAAAAAGTTGAATAGGATGATGGTAGTACACACCTTTAATCTCAGCACTTGAAAGGCAGAAGCAGGCTGATCTCTGTGAGTTTGAGCCTAGCCTTGTGCACAGAGTGAGTTCTAGGACAGTTAGAGCTACAATATAATTCCCCTGTGAAACAAATATGTTACAGTGCAGAACATTCTCTATAATTTAACTTACAATTTTTTTGTTATGAATTTGAAATTAGATATGTCCCTGGGTTCAGTCCACAGACAAGTACATCCAATTGATCCAGTGACATACTGATGCATGACCCTTGCTGGGAGACATGAGCAAAAGGTTGTTTGCTTCAGAAAGGACACTTATGACTTATCAAGGAAATAATGTATCCAGGTAGAAACACAACACTTACCTCAAAGTGAACAAGAGATATTTTATTCTGTATTCAAACTAGTGGTTACTATATTCTAATGTAATAATGGTTTTATAAAGATTTTATAAAACAAAAGAACATCCTAAATGAAGGCATTTTAAAATGCATTGATGGAAACATAAATAGGTGGAACACAACAAAGTGGGAAAGCTTGTTACAGACCTTTGGTCTATAGAAGCTATTAGTCTGTTAGCACAGTAGGATTTACCATTAGGCACCAGTGTAGATGTTAGGTTAATGACAGTGGCCATTGAATGGTGAGTTAAGGGATGAAGAGCTCAGAATGATTAGGCTCTGGACCTGCAACATTGCAAACTCAAGAGAATCACAGAAGTCAACCCAATCATTCAATAATCCTTATAGAATTGTTAACACAGGTAAGGCTTTGTTCTGGATTATTCATTCACAGGTTAGACCCAAATTCAACTTGACGAGCCAAGAGTTCATTAAACTTATTAATACACAATTGAGGGCGAGAAGTTGATTACTAAATAGTGTAGGTGACCTCAAAACAGCTACTCCATGGCAGAGTTTCACTCTATCATAAGTGACAGCCTTTTGGAAGTTAAATCTTGGAATCCCTCTTTTAGTTAATCCTACACTTTCCCAAATTACTTATAGATGGCACAGTAGGGAGTAAGGTAATGAACTTCAGCTGAGAGTCTTGTGACCCTCTTCCCTCCTATTATGGAGTATTGACAATACCATTATCACTGCATTATATTTCTTAACTCATTGTCATCACTATGGACCAAGGTCTCTGTGGAATATCATAACAAGTTTGTGATGGCTGATGGTCACATCAGGCTTAGAGGGAACCTATTAATTTTGTAATCATCATTGGCATCCTCGGCTTTGCATTAAGTAGAATTTGTTGTACTTTTTTTTATCTCCTTGAACTAAGTGATTTCATGTATTTGTTCAGCACCCTGTGAAATTTACTTCAAAGACCTACACTGTCTTTTTATCTCCTGTCTAGGTAAAAAGGATGCAAGCTCAGGTGATTATTCTGGCAGAGAGTTTTCTATTTTTGTACCAGTCAACACCATTTTCAGATAAATACTATGATCAGTGTTTTTCCCACCTCTCTATGAAACACAAGAAAATACCATCTTTGAATATTATGTTAATCTGTTAAGTTGATGCTCTATTGTATAAAGAATGTAGTAAGGGCTCTATAGTATAATTCTCATAAAAGTCTGCTTTATTTTTAAAAGTAAATAATTCTGCCCAAACCAAACAACCAAATAAAGAAACAATATAAACATGAGATTAAGAATTTTAATAACTTGACAAACTGCATACAGCTAGTAAGTAGTAGGAGTTTCAAACCTTCATCAAAAGGCTGCTAAATCTTTTAAAGTATTTCAACCTAACATATTGAAGATGTTTCAATATTTATTTCCAAGTAGCCACTAGGTTCTTCTATTTGTATTCTATTTATACATTTTCCCTTGTTGCCATATTTAAACCTCACATTCAACCTCATGTTGTCTTTTTACCAGAAACTTTCACAATAATCTTTTTCTAGAAGAGGTAGCCTATTACATCAATCAGTACAATGGAGAAGGATCCACTATTAAAACAAACAAGTCTACACAATACTATCATGCTCAACACCTTGTAGCTGACAAAAAATTAGCTACTCATGTTACTAGAAGGCTAGGCCTGGCCATCTGCCATTCCCATTAGTGCAAGATGCTTCCCCTCAGTGATAAATTGGCTCTTGCAGTATTGACTATGCTCAGGCAGGAGACCAGCAACCACCTTTATCACACCAAGGAGCAAGAGCAAAGTGAATGCCAAAAGAGAACAAGAGGATATGCCCATTTGGTTCATTGTACTCTGCCTGTGGACCAGTTGCATCATCATAAATACACGCATGACAGTGCTCCCTATGGCTTTCATTACAGACACAATGGGTACATTTTCAGCACAATTGCTTTGTGCATTCCACTATTGTTCTGGATGTTGTAACAAAGAAAATAAGTAATTAGTGGCTTTTTGCACTAAGTGGTTTAACTACAATTTGGCCAGCAGATTTAGAATTTAATTATTTTAATGGTATTAAGGCATTTTCTTGGTAAACGGTACTGTAGAACTAAGGATATTTACCAATAGGTTGGGTGATTCCATTCATGCTTTCATTGTAAGTGTGACTATTTTCTAATCAGTGTGTAGATGGTTGATTTTAAGATATTTAAATATTACATGTTTTTAAATGACATATGTAGGCTAAATGTGTGAAACCGGTAAATAATCTTGAAATGAAAATGTAGCCTTCCGTAAAAATCTAAAAATAGATTTTACAGTCTCAGAATTGTACATGTACAATTCTTTAAAATTCTATTCATGTGCATAAACAAAGACACTTTTAGTTCACATAGAAAAGCTTTTGTCTTCTCTGTGTAATCTGATATTTGAGAAGTAAGGTAATATTGCATACTGCAAAGTACTTAGATATGCATGGGTATCATTAAGATGATTATTATTCATTTAATATGTAAAATGAAGTTTTCATAGTTCTTATGTCAGGTATGAAAAATATTGCTTTGGTAATTATTTGAGTATTTTGTCTAGTAAGGAGAAGTAACGTCACTTTAGTAGTGGAAAATTCATACCTAATTACAATTTTTAACAGTTTATTTCACTCAGTTTATTTGTTTCTACCATGAGAAATTGGAAATTCTTAGTAGAAAACACATTCGAATTCTGCATAAATTTCTATACTATGGAAATCACACTTCTGTAAGCTGTGGTTAAGATCTATTTGCAAATAAAGCAAATTTTCACAAATAACAGCTAAACTACAGTCAATTAATAAAGATATTACAGATGTCTATTTTTTGTTTAAAGAAAAAGATGGCACTAGCTAGCATTTACAGCTATATAGTAATTTAAATAGGAACATTAAAATTTTATTAATTTTTGGTATACTGCCAAGAAATATTAAGCTTTCTTTCTTGCCCAATGCAAATGCAGTACAACTTAATTTCCTATTAAAAACATAATAATATTAGTTCCCTGTGGTGATGAAATAGAGTTGAATTCACACTAAGATTAAGGCTGAATGATGACTTGATCTCAAGCATCTGAAGACCACCTGGGCAATATATAAATACTTTTTCAATATAAAGGGTTAGGGATCCTTAGGGAGCTATAGACATGAGCTACAAGCTCAACAAATGAATTTATGGCCCCAAAAGGCATGCTAACTGGGGGATACCATTGGGATGGGTTATAAGGGAATAGTGAAGTCAAGAGATACATGACAGGATCTTTGCTGGATGCGTTCAAACTTAAAACATTTTATGTACATAGGGAAATGCTATTATGGGATATTTACACAAGAGCAAGTTTTCACCCTACAGAACTTCAATGACTAGCCACTGTGGAGGAGGCTCTGTGTGTTCAGAGAATCATTTGCTTTTCCTTTCATTATCTATTTATTGAATACTCTCTGTGAATGAGACTTCAGGTCAGGCAAAGGGAATTAATTCAGCCTTAATATAGGTGGATGCTCTTTTGAAGGAAGCTTTAGTTCTCAACTCAGATGGCTTATGATTAATTCTACTGATAATGGAATTTTTGTGAATATGTTTGTGTGACATATATTATACATGCATGTTATATATATTACATATGTGCATACATATATAAACATCACACATACATAGTTAGTTGTGTGGGGGCAATTGTGTGTGTAGAAGCATATACACACACACATGTGTGTGTAAAGTTTATTTAATAAATGAGCCTTAAAATAGTAAAAAAGAAAAGCCATATCACTACTTAGATGCTGAAAACATGGTACTTGGTTCTTAAGGGTTCGTAAGGTGCCTCAACAGCCTGAGTAGTCCTAGAATAGGTGTTTGTCACTGGGGAACAAAGACTGGTTAAGGCAGGTTCCTCTATAATTTATATCAGGCACAAAGAGCCCAAGAGGTCCCCAGAGAGATGCTGGCCCATATTACATGATAAATGTTTGGAAACCCAAGTAGTACTGCCAATGAAGGAATCAGCAGTGGTAGCCATGCAGCAAATCAACTCCTTGGGAAATAGGAAGACAAAATGAGCAAAAAGTGAGAGAATAGACTTCTAAATATTTGTGCTTTTACCTACAGGTCAATGTAGCCTTCACTTCCCATCAAGGAAACTTCTCTTTGCAGCAGATGGAAGTAATTACAGAAAATCACAGCCAACTAATAGAAAAGCATAACTGCGTAGTGTAGTACCAACTGACACATCTACAATACAATTTGGGCACATAAAGGTCAGTGAACATAGAAGAAAGGGGGGCAAAAGATTGTAAGAGCCTGAGGATCAGGGAGTTTGCTGTGAGATTGTGTCTTCTAGAAAGCCATGCCCATAAAGTCTCAGCAACATGACTGCTGCCTAAATAGGCAATGAATAAGTACAATAGTAGCTAATGTGGATTCAGGAAATCCATGTGGCTTCAACTCTACCCAGAGAACTATAGCTAATTAAGAAGTAAAATATACATTTTTATCTGGGCAGAAGATGCTCATGGTATACATGAATTTTTGTGTGTATGGAGGTCATAGTCTGACATTGCTTGATCTTCCTCAGTCTCTGTGCTTTGAGACAGGGTCTCTCACTGAATTTGGAGCCCAAAGATTTAGAGTGGCTGGATAGCCAGAGTGATGCACAGAGCACTGCACAGAGCAACTTTGTCATCATCTCCCCAGCGCTGGGAATACAGAAACACTCTGTCTGCCTCTTCACCTAAGTGTTGAGGATGGACTTGATCCTCATGCTTGGGGAGCAAGCACTCTACTAATAAAAATATCACTTTTTTTACATACTGATTCTCCATTAACATCCAGACAGCCATACTTCAGAAGGAAAGTATGAGAGTACATGGTGTGGATTAAATTCTTTCAGAAGCAGAAAGCCAAAATGTTTTCAGTCAGAGGTGCAGACTAAAAATTCAAATGAAAAGAAATGGGTGGGTATAACAGAAGCAGAAATATTTATATGGATGATCATTGAATTTGGAGGTGTAAAAATTAGTTAAAGGAATAAATATTTCTGTTTTCATTTTTTGGCTAAGTCTAAACAGAAATGGTGTCTTCTTCCTTCTATCTGATTTTCTCACCTACTTTCCCAAGGCACCAATCCAAAAGCACGAGCATGAAATGAAGTACCATTATCTTCCAGTTTTGAGAATGAATCCGTTAATTAAAGTAGCAATTCTACTCCAGAACTGCAGCATCTGACACCAAATCCATAAAGAGCACCAGAAGAAGGTTTTCTGCACATTAGAAGTTGCTTGATTCAATTAAAATTTATATCACATTTTCACCAGTGGGGACAATAGAAAATAGAAGCTCATTTATCATATATGAAAAATTAAAATTGGTGCAAAATTATTACAAAATTATGTAAAATATTCTTTTGCATTTATGAGGAAAAAGTATTTTCTTACTGTGGTGGGGACAGGAATTTCATGCACCCTATGTTCTTCAACCATAGAAAACCTTGCCTGCATAGCATAATGGTAAACATGCTTCATATTTTTAGATGTGATATTTGAAATATTGTTGTTGATGGTAATAGAAAATAAGTACAGAAGATTCCCTCTACTAGCAACTCTTTAAAAAATAAAATCTCTTCTCGAATCATTATGTTAAAAATGAATCCATTTATACAAAAAGATGGGAAATCAGGTAATGGTCTATTTGTAATATGTTTTCATTTGCTTAGAAAATATGAAGATGGAAGCATTTCACTTTGCAAAGCAGGCCCTAATGACCACCATGGTTATTAAAAAAAAATGGTTTCAAGGCCGTACTTGTCCTTGACAACTTACAAAGGAACACTTTTTATGATGCAATTCTCCCAGGAATCTGGAATACAATCAGTAATTGATTTTGCTGAGCGATTTAATTGTTTGATAAAAGCATTATTTCAACCTTTAGAATAGTAACCTTGAAAGAAGAGGTTCTGACCCTTCCCTTTTTAATAGCCCTGAAAAGACATGTCTCTAAATTGAATGGCACTGCTAGGTTGACTTTCGAATTAATTGATTGGTCAATTGAGCCAGTCAATTTATCTTTTTATCTCTTTTCCTATTTATTTATTTTTTATTTTTTGCTTCATTTATTTTCTTTTGGTTTTTCCATGTCTCAGGAGGAAGAACCAGACCTCTAGTAGTTTAGAACTTTGAGTTTATTCCCCTAGGTAGAAGAAGAAGTAAATTGCTGAAAGCCACACAAACTCTTGACCAAACCTTATCCAATAAATGTGTAATTTTAAAGATGTAAAAACTTTAGTTTTTTATATTTTTTCTTAGTTTTTTACATAATATATTTTGATCATTTTCCACAACTCTTAGAACTTTCCCACTTCTCTACCATTCATATTTCTCTCTCTCTCTCTCTGTCTCTCTGTCTCTCTGTCTCTCTGTCTCTCTCTCTCTCTCTCTCTCTCTCTGTCAATACCCCAACAGAAATAAAAATCAGAATAAGCAGAGACCAATAAGGCAAACTATGCCAAAATGAAACAAAAAAGTTTGTAAAAAACTGTGGAGTTTGTTTTGTGTTGACCAACTACTGAGCCTGGAGTCTGCTCTGAAGTGTGGTTGATAAACATAGTGACATACACTGGAGAAAAATGATTTACCTCTTCCAGTGGGTATCATTTGCAAGTAACTTCTTGGTTAGAGATTGGTCCTATGTCCACTTCCATCTCTCAGTGCTGGGACCTCTCTGGCTCAAATTTGTGCAAGTCTTGTGTAAACTGCCACAGTCTCTGTGAGTTCACATATACACCAGTACTGTTGTATCAGGAAGCCACTGTTATCTTCTGTTATCCATACCATCTCGATCTTACAGTCTTTCTGCCTTCTCTATTTTTAAGTCTCTGGGCCTTGAGGAAAGGCCTTTGATGGAGACATCCTATTTAGGACTGAGTACTCCGAAGTCCTTGACTCTGTTCACAGTGTACACTTGTGGGCTTCTGTGTTAATTACTATTCAGTCAAGAAACTTCTATGCTGAGGGTTGAGTGAGGCACTTATGTATAGGTTATGTGTCATTACAAGTAATTTTATTCCTTTAGAAGAATAATAGTATTCCCCTAAGCCAATGATCTATCTTGTTTCAGGTTCTTGGCCACTTTAGCAATGCTTATTCTTATGGAAAAAGCCTCTGATAAAAAGAAATGGTTGGCTATTCCTGTAACATTTGTGCCACAATTATACCACTATATCTTGCAGAAAATTGCTGTTACAGGTTGCAGGGTTTGTATGTGGGTGATATTGATAATTGCCTTTCTTCGGTAGTGTGCAGAGTACCTTCTACCATCATGGATAGTAGTAGGGGTAAGGCTTCTAGTTATATATCAGCTCTTTTTTTGCCATGTTTGAGGACATAAGCAACTGTGGTCTGCAACAATAACAACACATTACCCTAACCCTCTGCTTTAGGACAACAACCAACAGCTTTGGGAAGTCTATGATATTTGGGTGGTTCCATGGAACCCCTTTAGCCAATGACTCAGCAAGATGCAACTCACTTCTAGAAGTGGAGGTTTTTCTTGGTGACATGACTAGTTGTGGCATACTGACTTCATTTAGTTTCCTTGCATAAAAGTACATATTTTAGCAAACTTATACAGTTTGCTACTAGTTATACTACTAGTTTTCCATATGTTCTTTGTTCAAATGGCTTTCAATGTTTGTTAACTCTTCATATACTTTTTCCTTTACTTTTCCATTTCCTGCCCATATAATAGTCTTCTTCTGGTTTCTCCTTCATATTTCCATAACAATATGTTTTATTTCCTATTCCTTGGGAGATTTTCATCCTACCCACTTGGTCAGTCACTAGATGTCCAATTTTATGGCTATTTGGATTGTAGCACACATATTGAAAACTTAAAAGCTAACATCTACATGTAAGAGAGAACACATACTATTTGCCTTTTGTGGTCTGGTTTATCTTACTTGGGATGATTTTTTTTCTAGATCCATCTATTTACTTTCAAATATAATACTTTCATTTTTCTCAGCAGCTGAATAGCATTCCATTTCCTGGATGTACCACATTTTCATTATTTATTCGTCAGTTGATGGAGAATTAGGCTGTTTAAGAATATCTTTAATTTATCATAACCTGGGTAAACTTTTTTTTTAACCTTTGTATTTTCTAATTTTTTTGTTTACAATTTTCTGCCATCCATAATTTACTCAGTGTACCTGTGTTGTAGAAAGATTTTGGGCCCATTTGGGCCCAGAGTTTGGGACTTGGCCAGCGGTAGTTTTTGTTTTTTAAAGAAATGAATTAGACATTTATATATTTTATATTGTTTGGCCCATGTCTTATGCACATTACTAGTTAGTTTTTTTTATCTTAAATCAACTCATTTTTATTAATTTACTCACCACGTGGCCCAGCCCATGGCTGACCTATATCTCTTACATGTTTTTCTTTTGGGAGTTGGATGGAGACTAACTCCACCTGTCTCTTATCTCTCTGTCTTTTGATTTTTTACTCACTTTTATGGTGTTGTGCATAGGCCAAACCAGTTACTTTATTTATATCATGTAGAGAGCATTTCTACCACATTTTTTTTTCGGTCTAATCAAAAAGGAAGGTTTTAATTTTTATATAGCAAAATTATATATAACAGAACAGCTATTAATTAAAAATTATATACAATATCTAGTCTATTTGTAATTAACAAACTTAAAGAAAATAATTTATTATCTACTAATTAGACACATATATTTTATATTATTTAGCCCATGTGTCATGCACATTACTAGCTAGTTCTTTTATCTTAAATCAACTCATTTTTATTAATTTACTCACCATGTGGCCCAGCCCGTGGCTCACCTATATCTCTTACATGTTTTTCCTTTGGGGGTCAGATAGAGACTGACTAACTCTGCTCTTCTCCTACCTGCCTGTCTTCTGATTTTTCTACTCACTTTTACGGTGTTGTGCATAGGCCAAACCAGTTACTTTATTTACATCATATAGAGAACATTTCCACCACATACCTGACTTCTAATCATTTTACTCCTCTGTTCAGGAGCACTGGATTCCTCACTGTTTATAAATCAACATTATTCTGGGACATTTGAAGTCTGGTGGTGATGCATTTATTTTATACCAGGAATGTAATTCATATCATTTCACAACAACCCTTTAGGGAACTTGTTCTCTGAAGCTGCCCTATATAGCAAGGCTTTTGCTAATCTGGTTCAGTGGACCTAAGAACCAGTCTTTAATAGGCATCCTAGCCATTAACTTAGTGTACATTTCTGACTTTATGTTTTGGTGAGAATTCTTAATACTTTGTGTGTGACCACACATGAAACTGTGAAAGTGAGTGTGTATGTCATAAAAAATGTGGTGACACTACAAGGTTTCTGAATGTACAGCAACCAAAATAAATTCAAAATGAAGTGTGTACCAAATCTAGAGTGTTTCTGTTAGTGCTCACCTAGGTAGAGTCATGGCAACCACTACAACCTTGTGCTGAACACCTCCCAGGGGTACTTGACACTGAGCATGCTGCCATGCCATGCAATACCACTGAAAGCTGTTTCAAGACCTGAGGCTATAGTGTGTTATTTGAGTGATTTTTTTGTGTTTGTCTAAAGTTGTTTTCTCCACATAAAAACATAATGGTTAATGATGGAACATAAAGGCAATATTTTTTTATCCATCATTTCTAAGGATATAAATATCAAGTTCTTGTGTGTTTCATAAACCTGATGTTTGAAATAAAAAGTTGTTAGCCTATTATGTAGGGTAACTTGTTACTCCAGAAGGGTTAAGTGCTATAGAAATAACAATTCAGAAACAAATTCTCTGGCTGTGGATGCCATCACCTTCGTGCAGCAGAAAATTGAGTATCTGAGCATTTGCTCATTTGGCTTGTGCTAAAAGACTAACTGAATTATGCTGGGTTGATAAGATTTTTGTGTGACTTTTGAGAAAGATTTTTCCAATTATTTATAACTTCTACTCTGCCAGTCACAGAAAACTTCAGGCTTGTATTAAGAGATTTGTACATTTGAGTTTGGGCAAACTTGACTTTGCATGCTGCACTAGGGAATGCTTTAATATTTTTTTTTCAGTTTGGTTTCTACTCCTTTTCAATCATATATCATGGTAACCAAAAATCTTACAAAATACTACAGTCAAGAGGCACTAACAGAACCACCAAACATTTAATGAAGAAATGGTTCCATTTGTTTTTAGGGCAGTTGTGATGTTAATCTAGAAGTATCTGGGAGAAGGATCTCTGGGCATGTGAAGGATTTTCTTAATTGCATTAATTACATTTTCTTGATTGTCCCCATGATAAGTGTACCTTTCTTTGACTAACAGCTGGGACTCTCTAAGTTGAAAATAAGGGAGCTGAGCAACAGGCAACATGCATCTACTCCTTGATGTTCACTTCCTGGCCATGTGTACAAGCTGCTTAAAGCTCCCACTGTTCCATTTCCCCTATATGAGAAAATGTATCTTAAATTGTGAGCTAAAAGTCCTGTAAGTTGCTTTCATTAGGATATTTTATCACAGAAACAAGAAAGGGAATTAATAAAGAATTTGTTAAAAAAAAAGGACTCACAAGATTTAAAATTACAAGGCCATAAACAATTATTTGAAAGCTGACATTTTTAATTAAAAAAAAAAACCCTCAAAGCAATAATTTATACTTTTTGACCTTCTTCACATAAACCGAACTCTGTTGCTGTGAGCATGTTGGTCTTCTTTGGATAACAGTTAACTTTGTTCTCAACAGTGGGCATGAGTTAAAGACCTTTTCAGTGGTTTGCATACCAGAGGAATACATCATGGCATGTGCTTTAGGATATTTTCAATGGGGAAGCCCCTGTCCCTCTAAAAGTAGTTTAAAAAATAAGATGTCTTTGCAATATGAACTATTATTTTAATGAAAAGTTTGTAAATTTTTACAATAGTACATTTTTACTCTTTTTACAATTGATATTGCTTTGGCAGGAAGAAAATCTATATTCATAATGAACATAAGCCCCAGGACTCGTATTTGCATAAAACATGGTGCAGAACACGGTGCATGAATTCGTGATTCAGAGTGTCAAAGCCTGTCAATAAATCAAACACAGCTGTGGTACATTTCACTAGTCATGTAACTACACACACAAAGACCTGCGTATCTAAGGATGTTCCTGTTCTTTCCAGGGCCTGACAGCAGCAGCCTGCCACCATTCTCTTGCTTCCCTCTCACATCTTTTCCCACCACAGTCAGGCCCAGGTCCCTGCATTCTGTCAACACTGCTTATTGTTCTCTCAATGACCACTTTTTGATCATCTCAAGGAATATTTGGCTTCTGTGCCAATACATGTTTCATGTGTACTTTTGTCTTGATTCTCTTTCTTCTCCTGGATTCATTACAACATACTCTACATAATCTGTTATTCTGCTTCCCTAAACTTTGGTCATTCTTTCTAGGTTATTCCTTGGATGAGTGTTTCTCCACTCATTACTGTTCATGTTTGATCTAAATTTCTTTCTTTGACCTTTTCTATCTGTGCACATATTCCCTCAGTGTTCTTTTTCTTACATGTTTGGTAGTGTTATACCAAAGTGCTGGAGGCTGGACACATTATAAGGAAAATAGGTTTATTTTAGTTGACAGTCCAGAAAATACTAAAGTGTGAATTTGTATTGCTTTGGTATTTGGTGAGGGCTTTTGCGCTGAGCTGTAATGTGGGAGAGAGCACACATCAAATGAGATACGAAAATAGGCCAAACAATTCAATTTTATGTCATAACCTCTTCTATGATAGCTCATTGACTTCTACATCCATGAACGCATGGATTGATTTATTCATGAGTCAGAATCCTCACATTATAACCACCACTTAATATTTCTATTTCTTCACATGATCAGTGCCTTAAAGGATACCTTTAATGAGATTTAATTTTGGTAGACATATTTCCAGCATGACATATCTTCACGTAGTACCACAGTATTATTTTCTTTCATATGCTGTGCTGATGAATCTTGATTTTCAACTTCACTGACTTGAGAAATCCCTAGAAGATTAGATGCACACATATAGCAGTGTGTATCTGAATGGACTTTTTCAGAGATGGTTGGTATGTAGGATAGCAACTGTTGGGGGAAGACTCTCTTGATGGTTGATGATACCAATAAAATGAGGAGCCAAAGAGAATAAAGGCAAAACGAGGAGGCAAGGTTTGCCTTCTTTCTCCCCCTCCTTTTCTGTTTCTTTGTAGACATGAGGATAACATCTCTGTCATAACACTCTTTTCCATCAATGGGTTCTGTTTCCCTACAGACCCAGAAATAATAGATTCCTATGACTATGAACTGAAATCTCTGAAGCTGCAGTCCCAGATATTTATTTGCTTCTTTAAATAATTTCATTCTGTCATTTGTGGCAGTGAGGGAATGCTGACTGACAAAGCTATCAAGTGCTGGTCTTTCATCTGAACTCAATTCAGATGTCTGCAGCAAACAATTAGCGGGATGTTATGTTACGGTATGAGCATTTCATGTACTACAGCTAGGTTGCCCCAGGATGCAAACTTGATCCAAACTTGACCAATAAATTTGTGTCTTGAAAATTTGAGGGTCAAGACTAGGGTATAAACATTTTATCTTGAGGTCCTGGTCTTAGAATTGTGGTGGTTGTTCAGGCTGTGTGCATCAGGGTGATATATGGGACCTGGCTTGTCAGAACAATCATCACATGTTTGTAACATTGTAAACATTATAATTGTGCATGCAAAGCTTGAGGCATTTTTGCCTTCGGGTGCACTCTATAAGCAGAGAATGCTAGTTAATAAATTAGAATAATGGGGGTTTTATGTAAATAATTGTATACTAAAGTATATTTTAAATTTTAAAAATGAAATTGAAATAAAATAGAGAAATAGAAATGAAAGGAAGTGAGGGAATCTAAGTGCTTCTTTTCTCTCCCTGAATTCTCTGGTGACTGAGGTCCCAGCTGAGGCTCAGGATGTTTATGATAAGTTGTGCTGCTTGTTGAGGAAAGCTTAATTCAAAACTGTCTTAGGGTTACTGTTGCTGTGATGAAACACCATGGCCAAGCACAACTTGGGGAGGAAAAGGTTTATTTCATTCACAGTTCCATAGAACAGTTCATCCTCGAGAACTCAGAACTGCCAGACTTGGATTGATGCCATTCACGATGGGCTGGGCCTTCCTCTGTAGATTAAGAAAATGTTTTATTACAAGATCTTATGGAGGCATTTTCTCAAGTGAGGTTCTCTCCTTTCTTCTCGCTCTAGCTTATGTCAACTTGACAAAAACCTCGCCAGCAGAAAAGCTGTCAGTTTAAACCAAGCAAGCAAACAAACATTCAACACTAATTGATTAAAAAAAATGTCTTCTGGGTAGATCTATTTCTACAACCCATGGTTCTAATTCTATTCCTCCTTCACTATTATCAGACAGCCTAATACCCACTCTGCCCTGCCCCTGACCCACCAATTCAGTAAATAGTGTTTTTATTTATCATCCAGCTCATAAAGTTTATAATAATTATGGCTTCTCACACCTTCTCACCTAATCAGTCAAATCCTTGTATTAATCAGCCTATTTGCTATTGATCATTCTACCACTTAAGCCCAATGATTGACTGTTCTCGTATTTGATTATTTTGTAATGAGCTTCCTTTTTTTAGTCTCACTATTATTTGGTGAGTTCTTCCATTGTGATGATTTAATTACCCATCACACTGGAGATCTGTGATGAACTTCACTGTTGGCTCTTCAACTTTATCCATTATCTTTGTACAATGTACTTACACCATCTAGAAACAGCTTCACACTGTGAATTACCTTCCTTTTTCTATTTCTTGACTTGTTTATTAGTAGTCTATAAGCTCCTTACAGTTAGGGATATTATTCTGTACTTTGTATTTTAAGAAGGAGTTTGTCATGTGATATTCATCTAGTAAATATTTTATGAATGAACACATTTGTTATGAGTATACTTCTATACTGATAGAAATATAGATACAAATCTATTGGCTTGAACTTGTCAGACAAGGACAAAGTCCCTTTCAATGAATTACCTTTGGGAATGGTAATAAGGCTAACTGTGGGCTTAGAATTTTGTGGATTGTTGTTTATCAGTCTCTATAATTTTCACCATCCAGCTCTTTCCACACTAGTTCATGCTCATCTTTTAGAAGAGACATTGATTCTTTGACATGTAGCTAGTCAGGTGGAAAAGATTTAACTGTCTACATAGAAGGGCATTTTTTGTGTACTTTCAGTTTTTAGCTCCATGAATTTTTTAAAATAATATATGAATATGGCAATGTTTAGGATTTTGAACATTAACAGTTGTGCACATCTGAGAACAATGAACTATTTAATTGTATGAATCTGAACCTATGGGGATCAGTGTTGGTTTGGTATTAGGGTAGCTGGGAAGGCTAGATAGATGAGCATGTGGAGTGTTATTAGATATTTACTAGTGTGCTTGATTTCAAACTAATCGGACTTAAAACTGGGAGTATAAATGGTTAGACCCTGACATCTCTTGTTAAAGTTTGGCTACAGAGAATAAGAAATGAATTTGTTATTAAAATGTGTGTGAGATGGGGTTATTTTGATCCTTAATATTTAGAGAAAAGACCATATTCTCTTTCTTTGATTGATGGGTGTCCATTGCCTTTTTAAAGATTCCTGTAAATTCAGAAAAGGATTAAGCTTTCACAGTTATCTGAATCCTAGGTCCAGTATTCCTTGACTTCTCATTGATGTCTTTTATAGTTACTGATCTTGAACCTTCCACTGTTGCTACTAGCCTTGGTGAGCATGCAGCTATTTCTTGATTCTGTATCAAGACAACTAAGAGTCATACATAGTTACACCCTGTAGAGTCAAGTGACTGAAAGTGTAGTTGTGAAACCATAAGCCTTTTACTGTCATTCTGTTTAACATTTTTTTGTGGGTGGTTCTTGCTGACCACAGTGCCTACCGAGGGTTCCATTTCTTATATTCCATGGTTCTCCTACCTTCCTATCTTGAGCTGCTTCTGGGAATTAACATCCCCTTGAGCTGTACAGAGCAATTTAGCTCTCTCTAGTAGTCCCCCTATGTTTGCCTTCTTTGCATATCTAAAGCCCACCCAGTTATTCAAACCTCAGAAATATGAATTCATTTATAAACATAAATGATAACCTAACTCTATTTTTCCCTCATTCAGGTTCATCTTTTTAGAAGACTTATGGTTTAAAACTGTGCTTTTTTCTGCCTATATAACACATTTATTCTGAGCTGGATATAGAGAAGCAGAGTTTTGTCTAGTCTGCAGGGAAATAAAAATTGGAGCTCATCAATAAACAACTAGTCTGATGTTTTAACAGTGAGCTGTCACAGAATCCATCCCCTCTGATCCTTACAGAGCAAAGAAAGCCCCTCAGCTTCACTGCAGATCCTTTTCACTATGCATGTTTAGAATTCCTTGAGTGAGGAAAATTTTTTTTTTCTTACTGTAGTCACCTTGCTGAGCAAGGACATATGACATACAAAAGCCTGTTGGCTTTGTCTTTATGCCAGTTTCCTTGTGAGACTTTTCCTGATACAAGGAGTTCAAGCAAGGGCCAAGGAGAAAGGAGACATACAGCCATCAAACACAGACATCCTTCCTAGGGAGAGATTGTGTCTGCCTGTCTAGACATATGTTATATTGATTTTCACTCTTTCCTGCCTGAGGTGATCACTATTCTTGCAGCATTACCTCAATTTAAGAGATGAAGAGATGCTTACTCATTGAGCTGTGATTTAACTACTTAGAAATTTTAAGAATTTCTCTAGGGTTGACAACCAAATGATTTACCAAGGACATGGATAGGTAGGAGCTGAAGCCAGTGACATGGAGGAAACAGATCTGTGCCAAAAAATCACAGGCAGAAATATTTGTTTCCTTTCCATAGTCAGGGAGGAATCAAGACATTAAGTAGAGTATTGGTCCCTTCTTGATAGGGCCTAGAGTTTATACAGAGTTGAGTGAAGCTACTCACTAGTTCCAAAGAGTCATCTATAAGACAGAAAAATTTTCTTTATTTATTGATGAACCTACATTTGTTACAGGACACAATTGTTCCCTCAGCTACAGTTCTAAGAAAGCTAAGGTTAAGGCCAGAGAGAAACCATTGTTGGATCAGCAGTCATATAAAGTATAATCCTTTTATACATGCAGATAATCCAAATATAGAGGTAGTGGGTGAAGGCAGAGACCCCTGAACTATCCAGCAAGAGCAAGCATTCAGCAAATGCCAAGCAATGAGTGGATCCAGGGCAGGGCTGCCAGAACCTTCTTTCAGATATTGGAAAATAAAATTATTTCTCATTCAAAGCAAAGATTTATGGTTGGGGAGGTGTCACCAGGTAAGAAAACGCAGATAAACAAAAAGTTAAGTAACCAGTGAGCCAAACAAAATGAGCTTTGAGGCCAACACTATGAGTTTCAAGCAAAATTCAGTTGAGATGGATCAGACTTGAAGATCAGGATTATTTGACCTTATCTGGTCTATGAAACTTAAGTAGGTGGTGTTTGTGTGACTCTGTGTGTGTGTGTGTGTGTGTGTGTGTGTGAGTGTGTGTGTGTGTATGTTTATGTTCATGTACAGCTTTGTGGAAGCCTGAGGACAAACTTGGTGTAATCCATTTCTTAGGCACTGTCTATCTTGTTTGTTTTGAAATAGAGTCTTTCACTGGCCTTGAACTTAGCTAGGATGGCTGGCCAGTGCCAGTAAGCTCCACAGACTCACCTGTCTCTGCATGTCCTACAGGCACCAACATTCCTGGCTTTCTATGCATAAGTTTGGAGATTCTCTGTGCTTACAAGGTAAGTACTTTGATGTAACATCTTTCAGCTGTTTTCTAGTCCATCGTCTATTATGTATTTTCTTTTCTAAAAATGAGGAAACCAATTCTGGTTTTCTTTAGTATTTTTGTATTTGTTACAGCTTTGAATATATTTCTGGAATGAATGACCTTTATCCCAGGGCAGGAAAGCTACTGCAGGAATGGATGAATGCACTATCCCCATAGAACACATTTCTATCACTCTACGAAGTTCCACTGCATGTATCACTATTAGCACACCCTTTACTAGCAGATTTCAACACACTGTTGTTTTTAAGCTTCTTTGGGTCTGGATAAACCACAAAGGTACACCAATGTGTCTCATATTGAACTGAGAAAGGATTTTTAGATTTAACAAATATTCAAAATGGAGGCACATTTTACAGAACACCTTACCAGTACTTCTCAGAGCTGTTGGGCTCATGAATAAACAGCAAAGTCTGAGAAATTGTCATAGCCCACAGGGCACAGGGGAGTCATGGCAACTAAGTGTAATCATTGAGAAGATGCTGGAATAGGGACAGAGCATGGATGGAGAGGCAGGTAAATTTTGCATGAGCTCTGAGCTTAAAATAATGGCAAGATACCATTGTTGTTTTCTTTGATTTGGTGAGTGTTAAATAAAGACACTAGTAGAACTGAAACACAGTGGGAGCACTCAGGATTTGTTTGTACCATCACTGCAGCTTTTCTGTAAATGTGAAATTATTCCAAATAAAAAAATTATAAAATATATTAAAAATGTTAGGTGTATAAGAGTTTCTTACAGATTTGGTTTATGAAATACCTGAATTCTAAATCATATCCAACTGCAATTAAATACCAGCTCTTGCTAACACTTGCAAACATAATTAGGACTCATTTTTACTGAAGTCATAATCATTTTCTTTCACATACTTCTCTGTACCTTTTAAAGTAGCAATAGTAGTTTCAAATCAAGCATCAAAGAACATTTACAAGCTGGAACTATATTAGACAGATTAACCTTTTTGAACACTTGTTTTCACATCTGTGATTTGCAATAATTCTTATTTCACAGGATTGATCTGAGGACTAAACAGAGAAAACAATCCATGGGGAACAGCATAGGAGCTGCTTGAGCCTCGCTGTTTACATCCTTAGCACTATAGCTCCTGTGAACTAGCATGACTCCAAAGAGAAAGATCTATGCTAAAATTTTGTAATTTACACTCTACAAAATAAATACAAATTATTTTTTCCGGAACCTTTTATTAGATCATTTCTAGATTTCCTTCTTGGTGTCATGGAAACTGTGGACCAATGGCTCCTGTAATTCTTTGAGTTCCTCTAGATGTAAAGGCAATGTGTTATGTACTAAAGAGAACCTTCCACTAACTCTAGAGGAAATGCTATCAAGGCCAGTTCTTGATGCCAGATGATTCTGCTTTGTCTTAATGACAAAGTCATTTGAGCTTTATCATTGGGGACATATTAAAGTTGCTTCACCTTTCTTCAAAGTTTAGGCTTAAAAACATTAAAACAGATGGTGGTACTTGGAGGGTAATTAATTTTCCTTTGGAGGAATAATCACTTTCTTTAAAAATAAATTAATACCTCCCTCATTTTTTTCTGAGAGGTAATGGTTTAGTAAATTGAGCAATGAACTGTGCTGCCCTTGACCAGTACTTATGGGGGAAAAAAAGACATGCTTTTTTTTAATTCTGCCTCTGTCTTGTTGTATAAATTTGAGATTTCACTTTTTGAGTGGATGGAGCATTTAAAGGAATTGGGACCATTTGAGTCCTTAGCATGTGCCCTGCACAGAATGAGATAATTTCATTAGTAAAGCAAGAGGAGTGTGCACTAGTAACATGTTAAGAAATGTATGGGCAATAAATTTTAACAGGGTAGTGCATGAGAATATTTCATAGGGTTATAATTTATAGAATCTGCTTTCAGAGTAGCATTTGAGAATTAATGTTGGATGAACAACCAAATTGTCCTTCACATCTTATGGTATAGAAAAATAATTTTGGGAAATAGTTTCTTCTTTCTGGGCAGCAGTGCTTAGCATATAGCCCCCAAACAAAATTATAAAATGTAAACTTACTAGGGGTTCATGTTTTAAGATTCTATGGGAAGTTCTTAATATATTTCAACAATAAAGCTTCCTACATATTTATAATTCAGTTTTTTTTTCATTCCCAAGTTTTGAACTTCTCATCAGTTCAATGATACTAAGTATTCTGTGAGGTCAAAACATATTTTGTTTTGTTTACATCCACAAATATTCATGTAGCTTTTTGCCTAAAAAAGTTACCTAAATTATAGAACAACAACATTGGGGAGAAAGTTATTGTGTGATCAGTTTTTTGAGCTTTTTATGTGTTTAGTGTCTGCAAGGGGCATATTTATTGGGTAGAGATGATCATAACATCCATATTTTAGCATAATGAAAGGTGTATTCTAATATTTAATTCAAAATAAGTGATTATTTATGCAAAAATGAATTTTAAGCTTATTTCATCTTTTTCACAGTGTGTGGAAAGATACTGTCAGCTCCACACCCCTGGGAATCACACTGATAATGTGACAAAGGTAGAATCCACATTCTACTCAGTACAAACTGCTCAGGGCCTCAGCAACAGCAGTCCTAATTTTCTTTTACAGAATGTTAGAGGGGAAAATGCATCCTTTTAAATATTACTGACAAAAAATGTTTAAAGATTTGCTCAAGCAAGTATGTAAGGGAAGGCATTTTTATATTTAAAATAAGTTTTACATTAAAAAAAAAATTGCATCATCATTTCCCTCCCTTTCCTCCCTCCAGTCCCCTTCCCCAACTACCCTTCCTCAAATCCTTCCCAGGCCTATCCCACTCTCAAACTGGTAGCCTTTTCAAAATATTATTACATAATGTGAGAACATGCATACACACATATGTATGTATGTATATATATATATATATATATATATATATATATGATCAACTGAGTCTGTTTCTGTTGTTATATACATGGCTTCAATGTTGATCACTCTCAGTAGAAGTCAAAAAGAGGGCTCACTTCTGCAAAAGAAAAGTTTTTTTTTTTTCAATTTAATTTTAAAGTTTTTTTGAGAAGGAATTCCTCTCTTACCCCTGGCTGTCCTGGAACTTACTCTGTAATGCAGGCTGAACTTGAATTCACAGATCCACCTGCCTCTGCACCCCAAGTGCTGAGATTAAAGACACATGTCATCACCTCTTGGCAAGGAAGACAGTTTATTAATTTAAGAAAAATTTTTATTAATTTATATACCCACAACAGATTACCCCTTTAAGAGACAAAAATGAAGGGTCAGAGCTTTTATAGTAGAAGATTCAGCAGAGTGTCAGGTCAGCAAGTGACACAGAAGAAAGCTTTGTCTTCCCTAAGATGATCTATTGAAAGTGGATGTTAGATCCCACAGAATATTCTTTAGCCTTATTGTATATTGGCTTATAGAGTAAACGGAATCTAATTCTCGTTTTCTTTTTCCAGGATGGGAAATAATTTTTGAACAAACCATGAGTCAATACAACTGGTCATACTAACAATATTCTGATTCAAGGGACCTCTCAGACCTTTTTAGGAGTTAGTTTTGTTGAAATCTGGACTGATATGGCTATGTAGAAGACATTCAGAGGTCAACAATTGATATTATTTTAGTTTTTGTAAAAAATATATTCAGTTAGGAGAATGGTATTGATAGGCTTCTGAAATGAGACAAGCAGTTTTTTATCATTATTATTCAATGATAACAAATATTGTCATAAATTTAAGATGGGAAGCATTTCTATGATCTAGAAACTACATTTTGAAAGTTTATGCACTGGCTCATTCCCTAGTCCATTCTGTCTTCACGGAAAGAAAAGCCTCCTGAGCTTGTGCCCAGGAAGAGCCAGTAGAGAAAATGGCTTTGCCTCTGAAAAGGAGGTGAGTGGTATTTTCCTCCATTCTCCATATTTTCTAAACTTGTTAACTGAAGGCTCTAAAATCACAATGTTTAGGAAGAAGTGGGAAAGTGAAATGGAATACAGTGAAATCTTTTTGCTAGTGCCTCAGTAGATAGGTGTTTGCTGCTGGCCTGGATGAGCATTCAGGCATTCTTGCCTTAGGTGACTTTGAGATTTCTTTTTTCTGGAGTCCACCTAGTTGGATTAATCACCAAAACTAAATCAATACACCTATCTTTTTTATTTCTTACTTCTGACTTTTATAATACCTCTAATGTTCTGGTTCTCATTCTCTGTACACGCATCATAATTATGTCCTATCTCTGGTTGGATTCTGTTTGTAAAGATATGTTTAAATTTTGTTTTAAATCATGCAAACAAGTACTGTGGCACTGACCTGTAAGCCTAACATGTGGGATCAAAAGAAACAAGGGTTATAAATTTGAGAGTTAGGTTACATTGTGAGGCCCCTGTTTTCAAATCAAATCAACCAACAGTTCCCCTGAGTCCTTAATCAGGCTGAGGTTAAATGTACCTGAAGAGGTTAAATACATCTTACCCATAAATATATAAACATGACCTTAGTTGCGTGGATAAGAGGTCTTTGAGAATGTACTTAGGAACAAGTTCTAAACCTAATTATTTGTTCTTATAAGAGAGATATAGATGTAAAAGAGACACAGAGTAGAAAGCCATGTGAAGACCCAGGTAGAAGTTGGAACTCCAACTATAGAATTACATAGCTATAGAATTTTTGAAGTTACTAGAACATCAAGCAAATACAAAATAATTCTCTCAGAGTTCCTGGAAGGAGTGTAATTCCTTTTAACAACTTGATTTTAAATTTCTGGCACCCAGAATAGTGAGAAATAAATTTGTATAGCTTTAACTTATCAAGCTTTTAATAATTTGTCATGGCAACCCTAGGAAAGTAACAGCCAATAATTTAGCTGAATAGTATTTGGCCTTAGGCAGGTGACTCAGACATAGGCCACTGTCTCTTCAGCCTGCTTTCCAGGTATGCATCCAACATTATGGTAAGCCTTTATAACTCTACAGAGGATATTTCAAATTCTCCAAGTAGTTTCCCAAACTTTCACTAGTCTTGATATGAGAAAAAAACAACCATCCTATCAAATCTGTTCCTTTATGTGTATTTTATTTCATGTGACATTTTGCCTAGAGTAAATAAAACTAATTTCTACCCAGTTCATATAGGAAATTGACCACAAATAAAAGTACAGATACTACCAAAGTCCAAGTTTGTAAACTAATGAGTTTCATTCATAATAATTCCAAGACTATGGGTCAGAGTTACGTGGAGCAAGAATGACTGAAAGAAACCCCAGCTTTATCACCAAAGCCTATTCTATTATGGACAGCAGCTCATGAAAGTTGAAAAACTTACAGCACACAGCACAACCTCTAGGCAACTCAACAGGTTGGAGACTGTTCATTTCAGATTTGAGTCTCTTCCAGGCAGACCAATGCTCTATATTTCCAGACAGCTCATTTTGTCTGTAGAGTATTTCAGTGGTCCTTGATGCTTATATGCATATACTTGGGAAAGGGAAACATGACTGTTTCAGTGTGAAATGATCTCCAAGGCTTCATATATTTAAATATTTGGTCCACAGCTGGTGGTGTTATTTGGAAAGTACTAAAAGTTAGAACATCATTAGAGGAAGTAGGCTTTGAGATTTTAAAGATTCATTCCATTTCTAGTTCACTGTCTCTGATTTGTGCTTGCATATCAAAATGTAAGCCCTCAAGTTCTTGTTTCTACATCCATTGTTCCACAATTGTGGATTCTAACCCTCTGGAACCATAAGCCCAAATAAGCTGTTTTTTTGTTTTTGTTTTTTTTAAAAAAATAAGTTGCCTTGGTCATCATTTTAAGTAACCAACACAGGAAAGTGCTAGTAAATCTGTTAAGTTTCAGAAACTTCCTGATGCCATTGAGTCATTTACTTTCTGAGATCTGTGAGCACTCCTGCAGGATGGATTATTTCATCTCCCTAAGAAAAATTGTTATTTTAACTGTTTTTAAAAAAATCATCCTTTGTCTTAAGGAGATTTTCTTTTCTATTTTTTTTTTAAATAAGAGAAAACATCCTTTCTTTAGTTTTTCCATGTGTTATTCTTACATATATATATTTTATTTTTCATAGCATTTTTATTTATTATTTGGTGATTTTACATCATGCACCATATCAGACTCAGTTATCAGTCCTCTCAGATTCATACTCATTTACAAAAACGCCCATTCATGCTGCTCATTTACTTACTGAAGCATTATTAAACTCCCTGTGGCAAGACTCTTAAAGAAAACAAGTCTTTCCTCACCCACACCCCTGCCAGAGCCATCAATGCAGAAATGAGGCACTGTGTCATTTAGCTATGTTCTTGCCTTGAGCTCTTGTATACAATGACATCTTTTTTAAAATTTGTTTTATTTTATTTCTTAAGATTAAGGATGGATGCTCATGATTTAAAATTTATTTATATTTAGAAGTTTTCATATAGGTCTTTATAGGATGTTGACCATACTCTTCAATGTGGACCCTTCCTTTCCCCCATTTAGTTCTAACTTTATGTCATACATACACATGATTTTGTTTCATTTTATCATGACATTTTATTTTAATTTTGTTTGTTTGTTTGTTTGTTGTTGTTGTTGAGGAAAGGTTTCTCTGTGTAGCATTGGCTGTCCTGGAACTTGCTTTGTAGACCAAGCTGGCCTTGACCTCAGAGATCCACCTGCTTCTGCCTTTGAAGTATTGGCATTAAAGGTGTATGTCTCCACCTTGTGGCAAGTTATCTTTAAAAAAAATTTTTTTCATATATATATATATTTTTTTTGTTCAGTGTTTTTACACCATGCACCCCATCAAACTCAGATATCAGACTTCTCAGTATCATGCCCACTCTTATGATCTCCCCACTTATAAAACTGCCCATTCATGTTGCTCATTTGCTTACTGGAGCACAATTAAACTCCCTATGGCAAGACCCTTAAGAAAACAAGTCTTTCTTTACCCACCCCTCTGCAGGAAGCCATCAATGCAGAAGTGAGGAATATGTTCTAGTCTTGAGTTCTTGTGTATAAGGACATCTATCTCTTTTTATATCTTTTGTTAAAGTCCAGTAATGAGTGAGTACATACCCTGTTTCTCTTTCTGGGATTGTGATACCTTGCTCAGGAGGATATTTTCCAATTCCATCCATTTGCCTGCAAATTTTAGGATATTATATTTTTTACTGCTGAGTAGTACTCCATTGTGTAGATGTACCACAGCTTGTTAATCCATTTCTCAGTTGAGGGGCATCTAGATTGTTTACAGGTTCTTGATATTACAAATAATGCTGCTATAAACATAGTTGAGGTAGTGCTTTTGGGGTGCAAGTGTGCATCTTTAGGATATATGCCTAAATGTGGAATTGCTGAATTCTTGGGGAGATTGATGCCCAGTTTTCTGAGAAACTGCCAAACTGCATTCCAGAGTGGCTGAACAAGCTGACACTCCCACCAATAATGGAGGAGTGTTCCCCTGGCTCTGCAACCTCTCCAGCATAGGCTGTCATCTGTGTCTTTTATTTTAGCCAATCTGACAGGTGTAAGGTGCTATCTCAAAGTTGTTTTGATTTGCATTTCTCTGATGGCTAAAGATGTTGAGCACTTTTTCAAGTGCCTTTCAGCCATTTGTAATTTTTCTGCTGAGAATTCACTTTTTAGTTCTGAATCCCATTTTCTAATTGGAATATTTAGGATTTTGGGCTCTAGTTTCTTGAGTTCTCTATATATTTTAGAGATCAATCCTCTGTCACTTGTATGATTGGTAAAAATCTTTTCCTATTCTGTAGGCTGTCCTTCTGTCTTAATGACTGTGTCCTTGGCCTTACAGAAGCTTCTGAGTTTCAGGAGGTCTCACTTATTGATTGTTGTTCTTAGTGTTTGTGCTATTGGTGTTATATTTAGGAAGTGGTCATCTGTGCCAATGCTTTGGAGAATATTTCTCACTTTCTTTTCTATCAAGTTCAGTGTGGCTGGGTTTATGTTGAGGACTTTAATCTACTTAGATTTGAGTTTTGTGCAGGGTGATAGGTTTGGATCTATTTGCATTTTTCTACACACTACCATTTATGCCAACACCATTTGTTAAAGATATTATCTTTTTTCCATTGAATATTTTTAGCCTCTTTGTCCAAAATCAGGTGTTCACAGGTATGTGGGTTAATGTCTGGGTCTTCAATTCTATCCCATTGATTCACAAGTTTTTTTTATGCCAATACCAGGCAGATTTTATTACTGTAGCTCTATAGTAAAATTTGAAGTTGGGAATGGTAATACCTCCTGAGGTTTTTTTGTTGAGTAAAATTGTTTTGGCAATCCTGGCTTTCCTGTTATTTCAAATGAAACTGAATGTTGTTCTTTCAAAGTCTGTAAAAAAAATTGTGTTGGGAATTTGATGGGAAGTGCATTGAATCTGTAGATTGCTTTTGGTAGAATTGCCATTTTTACTATGTTGATCTTACCTATCCAGGAACTTGGGAGAGCTTTCCATTTTCTGATATCCTCTTCAGTTTCTTTCTTCAGTGATTTAAAGTTTTTGTCAAACAAAACTTTACTTCTTTGGTTATAGTTACATTGAGGTGTTTAATGCTATTTGCGGCTATTATAAAGGGTGATGTTTCCCTTATTTCTTTTTCAGCCTGTTTATCTTTAGTGTAAAGAAGGGCCACTGATTTCTTTGAGTTAATCTTGTATCTTGCTACATTGCTGAAGGTGTTTATCAGCTGTAGAAGTTCCCTGTTAGAATTTTGCGGGTCACTTATGTATACAATCATATCATCTGCTAATAGAGATAGTTTACTTCTTCTTTTTCAATTTGTATCCTCTTAATCTCTTTTTGTTCTCTTATTGCTTTAGCTAAGACTTTGAGAACTATGTTGAATAGATAAGATGAGGGGGGACAGCCTTGTCTAGCTCCAGATTTTAGTGGGATTGCTTTTAATTTTTCTCCATTAAGTTTGATGTTGGCCGTTGACTTTTTGAAGGCTGACCAGGAGGGGTTGGGAGGGGGAAGGGAGTTGGAACAAGGGGATACATGGACAAAAAGACTTTATTCTGTAAAAATAGATAAATAAGTAAATTAAAAATAATGACATAAAAGTAGGCATGAGATCTGGCAAAATAATAAAACAGCTTCCTATTGCTATCTTGTTTATTATATATGAATTCATTTATGTTGTTTTTATTTATTGTTTTTTTATGGATCTAAACACACTCTATTATTAACAAATGTGTTAGTGCACTTTGAACATTCTTAGATAGGCTTATGACTTTAGAAATTAACACCTCCTATGTCTCATAGATGTTGCCTGTCAAAAGGCTACAGGATGACAATATCACGTCCAGAGAAATTTCTGGAGTTTGGTTCTTACTAATCCTCAAACTTCTTATAACTTGTCTTCATGAGTAGTAGGCCAATGTCAGAGAGAGAGAGAGAGAGAGAGAGAGAGAGAGAGAGAGAGAGAGAGACTGAAGAGAGAAGTTCAGATAATTGGAATTGTTGTAGGTGTAGAGTTGAGCTTGTTACTATTAAAACCCGATCTGACAAAATCTCTGCACTTGCATCAATGTTCTTAAAATGTTTCTCATTTGGGCAGAGTAATAGGGTTTTATTTGGTATATGAGAAGGTATAAGGTAAATGCATGTTAAGGATATAACTGCAATTTCTCCACACTGTAATCAGTGGCTTCTCCCAAACCCAAGTACTAAAGTCTTCTGGAATAACAGTTATACTACTGGTTAGAGGCTTCACTGTGCTGAAGAATTAATTATGGTTAGTGACATTGTTGTGGTTGATGGTGGTGAGTGAGTCTTGGGTTCGACTAGGCTTGAGATTAACTCTTTTCAACAGTTTAACTCCTCTTCTACCCCAGCCTCTGAAGCTCCACTCCTCTGTGGATGAGCAGGTATTAATATCTGGTAGAACTGGGGTGATGATTAGATAATGTAATGGCACAAATAATGCAAATATTTTGACACACAGCAAGAACTCAGTCCATGGTAATATTGCAACTATAATTTCAAAATAGCTGTTGGAATGCAGAGCTTTAGTTTCACACCTGTCTTGTCTGTTACTTACACAATCTTTTGATTGCCAACACCATCTTTCTTTCTTTCTTTCTTCTTAGACCTCTACCTTTTTGGAAGCCATTTCCAATCCTGCAAAGACTCATCATTCCTCTCCCTGCTCTTAGGCAATGTTGTTTTGGGACACAGACATGGACAGAGAACAAAATCTAAGCCATCTGTCTTGTTTAGAAAAGAGGAGAAAAAGTGTCTCATTAGGAATTCAGTGGAGAAATTGAAACTCTGACAAACACAGAGGTGCTTCAATGAAGAAGCTGTAAAAAGACATACAATGTAGCCTCTTGATAGAGAACTAAATAGAAAGTTGCTTTCTAGGAGATCAGCTATGCACGTCTACACATCAGCTGTCTACTAGTACTAGAATCATATAGCAGAGGATGTATTGAAACACTTCCCTGAAACTACTTCTGACTCACCTAGACTGGGCTGTGGAATACAGATGTTCATTGTCTTATAGCTGGGTAATGTACTGACAAATCATTACAAATTGGAAGTTATCATGAATCTAATGTATTCAATACACATAGCTCTAAGGAACAGCATAGCTTAGCTACACAGTACTCTGTAGATATTAGTTCATTTCTGGAACTACAGAGAATCTTACAGAATGTCATTGACTTGGGAAAAAAATCAAAAGTCAGATTTATCCTGATGGGGGAGGGGGAAGAAAACCAATGCTAAAATGTTTTAAATTTTAGGACTTCATAGAAACCACTCAGCCAGGTTCAGTATAGGTCATTCACCTGCTATTCTACGAAAATCTGCAATTCCAGCCTATTTATTCATCCTTTGTAAGAAATTGTGTACTCACCAGTCATAAAATAGTGTCTCAAATAAGGTATCTGCCTTCTATAGAATTTTGAACAAGTAACTCTTTATATATTCTGCTTCCTGTACTTTGGTCTCCACTATCCCCTCTAAATTGCATTATTCATTTATGGACCCTACCTAGCCCTGAGAAGCAGCTCATTGGTTTGGCAAACTTTACCTAGTTAATAACACAGTATACCTTCAGTTTTATACTCTTCAGTAAGAGAGGGATTTACACATTTTACCCAGTAGGACTGTCTCAGATGTTCATTTCAACCAGACTTCAAGTGGATAAAATGCTGTGGGGGTGTGGGACATAAAAATTTTTCTCTTATACATTGTAACTGGCTGCACATAGATGAATTTTCTTACTACAGAAAGTTATCCAATAAGGGAGTTCTAGAATTTTTTTTTCTTTTGCAAAACCATATAGGAACACCAAAACTTTTCCTATAAAAGCATGTTGACAAAAGATATTAAAATGAAACAAAACAAGCAAGAATCCTTTCTTTCACCACAGTGAACTGTTTTCTTTGTTCCTTCTTGAAGTAAATACCATGGAAACATGGGAATGACCATTCTTTCACATTGTTGTGAAATGGTTTTCTTGACCTACTGCTTTTATTCAGGGCAGAACTTATGACCCAATTTCAATTTACACAGAATCACAGGAAAATGGAGCCAAACTTCAGTGTTCTTTTATTTTCTATGCTGTGAACCATACTGCATACACAGGTTGTTAGATGGAGCCAGACTAAGAATGTTCTGGGAGAGGGATCTCCGGAACCTCCCACAAAGCAGGATGAAGGGAGGAAAGGGACTCAGGCACTGACTAAAGCAGGAGCTCAGGGCTGCTGCTCTGGGTGCTGACTTGCTTTGTTAAATCGTGAAGAGTAGCTTTCCTTGTACAGGAAGATGAAAGAACTCAACATGGTTACATGGATCTTCTGTAGTTTCCTTAAATATTTGTAAGGATGATGTTTTAAATTTCAGTATTAGCAAGGAGATAAAATTATTTGTGTATAAATGAACTATGTAATATTTTTATTTGGAGGTCATATGAAATAGATAGAGCAGGTGTGAAATTGAAATGAATCTCTTTTCTGTTTTATTTTTTTTTAAAAGAAATCCCACTATGATAGTTATTTTTGATCATAAACAAGCAACTTTGAAGTTATGGTATAAGACTTAGTCATAAAGCATAAATGTTTTTGTTAATATATCTCCTTAAAGTTGATGTCAGTACCATATGCCCATGTGTCTGCATCAAAATAACACATTGAACCCAATTAATATGAAAAATGTTATTAACATATATTAACACAATGTATGTATGATATTTATTAGCATGTAAGATAAGATAATTTAAAACAGCGTATAGTAGGAAGATAACTAGGAATTAGCCAAGCTTTCCCAGGGATCTGTTCAGGGTTTTCTAACAATATTCTTTCTGTTGAATTTGTTTTCTTCTAACAGAAAATTATGGGTTGCAATTTTTATGTATAGAAATGACAATTTGTCTATTTTTATGTTATTATCATGCTGTTTTCTGTTTTTAAAATCATCACTGTGTTATATAATTTAAAATCAGGTAGTTTAATACTTTCCATAGTGTATATATATATATATATATATATATATATATATATATATATATATATATTGGGGGGTTGAAGATTGTTTTGATTAGTCTTTTTTAAGTTCATATGTGTTTTGAGATTTGTTTTTCTTACGTCTCTGATGAATGGCTTTGGAATTTTTATTGTGTTTGAAGTAAATCTGCTTTTACATTTGATAGGATGGATATTTTTATAAGATCACAACTCAAGGACAACCAGTCATCAGGTGCCCCACGACCTTCTGCAAGTTCAAGATAGCTTTCTCCACCCTGACCCTTGAGAGTCTCTAACTACTAGAGCCACCTACCAGTTACAAAAGAATCTGCAAACTTTTTGTTTAAACCCACTAATCAGCCACTAGACCTATCTCCCCTCCATGGAGTTCTCATAATTTTGCTTAAAAGGATCCCGTGAGCTTCTCTTGAAATCTCCATTTTGCCATTTTGTCAGATTGTTTGACCCTAGCATGCTAGAACTTTAATTCTCAAGAAATTAAACACTTATTATTGATTCCATGTGTGTCTGGTAGTTTTGTCAGACTTCTTGTAGATCCTAGCATAGTGTGTCTTGAAAAGTGGTATGGTGATTCCTCCAGCTTTATTCATTTTGCTCAGGATTACTTTGATCAACTGGGGGTCTTTTATGGTTCCATATGAGTGGCATTCCCCTCCCCGATTTTCTAAATAATGTTATTAAGGTTTGATTCGCATTGCATTGCAACTACAAATTATGATAGGAAGGTTATTTTTACAATATTAATTTAAATAATCTATAAGCATGAGATATTTTTCCATCCTAGATGGGCTTTATATACCAATTGTATCAACTTAATCCACCCAAGGCCTAAAGAATATTATGGAAGAGCAGGTAAAAGAATATAAGAGCTGAAGGATGGAAAGGAAAGTTGTAGATTCCTTATACAACTATATGGCCTACCTTATATGGCCGAGGCACATTTCAATTTGCTGCAAGTGTGTGTATTTGGACATTTTATTTAGAGTACCTTTATTCAAATATATATATATGTATATATATGTATCTTTTCCATATATATAGATGTCTCTACTGTATTAAGTTTTCAAACAGCTCCTTAAATAGCCAATCTTAGTTGTCCTACTCCATATTCCCTCTCCAATCTCCTTCTTTCTCCTTTCTTCTCCATTTAATCTTCAGATTTTAGTCATTGTCCCTCCCCAACTGCTTGTCCATCCATAGATATCTTTTCTATTTCTCATCATTAAGAGATCTATCTATTTCACATATAGGTACAATAAAAATATTCCATTTTATAAATGTACCATTTTCTTTATACACTCATACATTGGTAGACATCCTAGTTACTTTTAGTTTCTGGGTATGATTAGTAGAAGAGCAATGAATATGGTTAAACAAGTATCTCTACAGTGGTGTGAAGTATCCTTTGGGAATGTAACTAAGAGTGCTATAGCTAGGTTTTAAGATAGAGTTCTGCTGTTGTTAACATTCAGTTTTAGTCTGTGGTGATCAGACAGAATGTAGGGGATTTTTTCAATTTTCTTGTATCTGTTGAGAGTTTCTTTGTGTCCAACCTGTGGCCAGTTTTGGAGAAAGTTCCATGATGTAATAAGAACTTTATATTTTTTCGTGTTTGGATGAAATGTTTTGTAAATATTTCTTAGGTCCTTTAGGTCTATAATATAAGTTATCTCCATCTTGTCTCCATTTAGTTTTATCTGGATGATCTGTTTATTGGCAAGAGTGGGGTAGTGAAATCTCTATCAATGTATGAGGATCAGTAGGAAGAACAGAATTTAAGCTGCAGTAGTCTTTTATGAACTTGAGTGCCCTTGTGTTTGGGTATAGATGTTAAGAACTGTAGTGTCCTCTTGGTGAATTTTTCTTTGGTAAGTATGTAGTGTCTTTATATATCTTTTCTGATTAGTTTTGGTTTGAAGTCACTTTTGTCATATATCAAAGTATCTATACCTGATTGCTTCTTAGGCTCATGTACTTGGAATACCTTTTCTTTTCTTATATCTTGTAGTGGTGTCTATCTTTATTTAATGTTACAGTATATTTCTTAGATTTAGCAGAAAGATGGATTCTTTTTTCACATTCATTCTAATAATGCATCTTTTCATTGGAGAACTGAGATTATTGATATGGAAAATTAGCAATGGACAGTGTTTGATGATTTTCATAATTTAGTTGTTGTTGTGTGTATATGGTTTCTCCATTTTTGATTTTCTGGTCTGGAATTATTTATCTCTCATGATATGTTAGATGAGGTTAACATTTTCAGGTTAAAGTTTTTTTCTATTGCTTTCTGTAGGGCTGGATTAGTAGAGAGATAATGGTTATATTTGGTTTGTAACATGCAAAAGTTTTTCCCTTCATTTATTGTGATTAAAACTTTTGCTGGGTATAGTTGTCTGGGTTGTCATTTGTGGTCTTTTTGAGTTTGTAGAATATCTCTACAGCTCCTTCTGGCTGTTAGAGTCTCCATTGAGAAGTCAGGTGTGATTTTAATAGATCTGTGTTTATATGTTACTTGATCTTTTTCTCTTTCAGCTTTTCACATTCTTTATTTGATCTGTACATTTAGCATTTTTATTATTACATGATGAAAGAACTTTCTTTTCTGGTCCAATCTCTTTGATGCTCTGTATGCTTTTTGAACCTTGATAGATACCTCCTTCTTTAGGTTAGAAATTTTTATTCTATGATTTTGAGAAAATGTTTATGTTCCTTTGGCCTAGGTTTATTCTTATTACGTGTATGTTTTCTGTTTTTTAAATAATGTTCCAAATTTACTGGATGTTTCACACCTGGAATTTTTTAGATTTAAATTTGTATTTGACTGAGGTATACATTTCTTCTCTTGTAACTTCAATGCCTAAGATTCTTCCATCTCTTGTATTCTGTTAGAGGCTTGCCTTTTAGGTTTCTGTTTGAATACCTAACCTTTCATTTCCAGATTTTCTTCAATTTGGGCTTTCTTTATTGATTCTATTTTCAATTTCAGGTCTTGAACTCTTTTATTCATTTTCTTATTTTCAATTTTAAAAATTTATTTAATAGATTCATTTATTTTCTCTTTAAAGACTTCTAACATACTCATAAAGACTATTTTGAAGTCCTTATTTGCAGCTATGATGCACTTCTCAGAACCAGCTGTCATAATTTTGCTAGATCTTAATGGAGACACATTGTTGTAGTGGGATTATGTTGTTACATTGTAAATAATTGTCCTGCCTACTAGTTTAATAAAAACACTGATTGGTTGAAGAAAGATAGAAAGTGTGGGTGGAGCTATCAGACTGGGAAAACTCTGGGAACAGAAGGAGCAGAGCAGAGATACCACAGGGAAGCCAGATAGACACTGTAGAATTACCACAATGAGATGGACATGAAATGCTGAGGACAACTATGCTGCTCTGAGAAAAGGTACCAAGCTGCATGGCTAAACAAGATAAGAATCATGGGATAGTTTAAGAAATAAGAGTTAGCAAGTTATATGCCTGGGTCCTAGGTCAATCAGCAAACATAAAATTAATATAAACTTTTGTGTAATTATTTGGTGCTAAGTGGCAATGGGGCTGCTAGTGGGTCTGCATCTCAGGGCTAGGCCCAAAAATCTGAGCCAGAAACCTAATACAACACATTGTCCTGGCTTTTACTGATTTTTTTAAACACTGGCATCCTAAAATCTGGGTCTGAGATGATTATAATTTTGGGTGCTGATATCTGGTCTTTATTTTTCTTGAGTGGGTGATTTTTTTCCTTGGTTACTGTTACCATTTCTGGATCTTAGGGGAGTGTGGTAGCTGTGGGTTTCCTGGTAGGGAATGCTTCTGTAGTTCTGCTGGGTATGGCCACTGGGGATCCCAGATAGAATGTGTATGTAGGTATTGGGATCTGGCTCCTGTCAGAATGGTTAAGATAAAAAAATATACATGATAGCACATGCTGGTGAGAATATGCAACAAAGGGAACACTCCTTCATTACTGGTTTGAGTGGAAAGTTATAGATCCACTTTGGAAATTAATATTGTTGTTTCTCAAAAATTTCGAATAGTTCCAGCTATACCACTCCTGGACATATATACCCAAATGACAGTATACCATACCATGAGGGTACTTGCTCAACTATATTTTTGTCAGTTTTATTTGTGATAACCAGAAATAACCTAGAATGTCCATCAACCAAAGAATGAATAAAGCAAATATGGTACATTTACACAAAGAAGTATTATTCATCTATTAAAAATAATATTAGAAAATTTGATAGCAAATGAATGGCATTAAAAGAATCATCCTGAGTGAGGTAACAGACCCCAAAAGACATACATGGTATGTACTCACTTATAGGTAAATATTAGCTATAAGTAAAGGGTAATCATGCTACAATTCACAATTCACAGAAGCTATGTAACAAGGAAGGCTCAAGGGGAGGCACATGAATCTCACTGTGAAGGAAAAGTAGAATAGATAACACAGATAGATAGGGGAGTTCTGGATGGAAGGGTGGACATGGGAATAGGAGGGATCAGGTGGGGGAAGGATGAAGGAAGAAAGTATTGGGAAAGACAATTGGAATTGGGACATCATTGGTATAAGCTAGAAACTTAGTGCAGTGGAAACTCCTAGTAATCTATGATGGTGGCTCTAGCTAAGACTCCTAGAAATGGGAGAAACAGAGTCTGAACTGGCTACCTCCTGAAACCAGGCCAGAATTACAATGGAGTTGGGACCCCAACCCAGCCACATAACCTCTGACCTATAAGATATGCTAGGACAAAGGTGGCAAAAAATTATGGGACTGAACCAGCAGTGAGTAGTCCAGCTTGAGACTCATAGTATGAGACAGAGCCTACCTCTGACACTTCTTGCAAAGCCAGGATGAAGAGACTGGACAACCCAGAGACAAAGGATGGAACCGAATATTACTGGCAAATAAAAAAAGTCAATGAAATGACTCCTAATGTTATTCGCTGTGATCATAGGTTGTTGCCTGGCTCAGTTGTCATAAAAAAAAAAAGACTTATCCAACAACTGATGGAAACAAATGCAGAGACTGACACCAAACATTAGGTGGACATCGAGATACTTTGTGGAAGAGGAGAAAGAAGGATTATAGAAGCCAGAGAAACTAAGGGCACCACAGGAAAACCGAGTCAACTGGCCTTGTCTCATGGAGGAGACTCATGGTGGTGGGGGTTGGGGATAGGGTGGGGTGGTCATGGAGGCTTGTGAAGACTGAACCACGAACCAGAGAACTTGCATGGAATTGGCCTATGCCCCCTGCTCATGTGTTGCAGTTTGATTTGATCTTCTTGTGGATGTCCTGGCAGAGTCTCCAACTGTTACCTGTACTTGGGACCTTTTCTCTAGATGAGTTGCCTAGTCTAGCCTTAATAGGAGAGGAGGGCTGGTTGATATACATGGGAGTCTTGCCCTTTTCTGATGGAAAGGAAGAATGAGGATTGTGGGAAAGGGGGAAGGATCTGGAAGTAGAGTAGGGAGGGGAAACTGTGATTGGGATGGAAAATATTAATTAATTGATTAATTAATTAAAAAGAAAAAACAATGAGGTGGGCTAGAACGGGTGACTAAATATGTCCACCATTTGGAAAAGAGTAGAATGTACCACCAGGCCCCTGGGAATTGTGTCAGATAAGAAGGAGAGGCCACAACAGATGATCTGATATAAAGCTGAGGATGGCACTAGATTGGATTTGGAGGAGATGGGGGACAGTGATCCCAACATAGCCTAGTTGCTTGCCTGGCGGGCATGGTTTTTGGGTTCCCAGGGAATGCCTGCAGGAGCTGTGAGCTGAGACAAAGGAATGAGTAAAAAAGAAGTTTGTAGGAGAAAATCTGTATGATATTTTGGATATGGAGGCAGAGAGAACTGGGAGGCCTCGGTAGGTGGTCTGTTTGCAATTTACAAAAAAGAGAAATATCTGCCTTGTATGTACATAATATATTTATTCGACTTAAAAAAAAGTTTTGTTAATTTATTACAATAAGTTTGTTGTTCATGCTTCCTAGCCAGTTCTCCTTCATGGTAATATATACACTCAAATAATCAATTATAGTATCTGGTTAATATGCAATTTAAAAAGGTTTGAATGTAGACTGATAGTTCAGTAGATTATGATCCCATATAGGTCAGCTGTATAAGATTTCCACTTAAAACCTGTATTATTTTTCAACACTGAAATCAATTTTTTAAGATTTTTTATTTATTTTACACACCAACCACAGATTCTACCTCTCATCTCTCCTCCTTCTCCTTCCTCCCCAGCCTCCCTCCTTTCTCACCCCCTCCTCTGAAAGTAAGGCCTTCCATGGGGAGTCAGAGAAGTCATGTGCATTTAGTTGAGGTAGGTCCAAACCCTTTCCTTCTGCATCAAGGTTGTGCAAGGTGCCCTTCCATAGGTAATGGGCTTTAAAAAGCCAACTCATGCACCAGGGATAAATCCTCATCTAATTAAACAGAACAAGTTTCACAATGGTGTCCTATATGCAGTCTAGTCCCATGCAGGCTTCACAGCTGTTGGTCTAAAGTTTATGAGTTCTCACTATTACTAACTATGACAGGTCTCTTTTATGCCCTCTATTCCTTTTCCCCCTGTATCTTTCTCCTTCTGCTCTGTCTTCTGAATTTTTTGTAAGGTGCTCAATGTTTTGTTTGTATAGTCTAGATGTTTGAAAACTTCATGCAACCCAGAAGCATTTTTTTCTTTTTTTGACTATATATTTATTTTTTATTATGAATAAAGACATATTTTTTATCCATGTATCCCCTTGTTTAGACTCCCTTCCCCCTCCTGCTCTATTTTTTTCATTATAAATTTATGAGTATGATATTGTCTATCAATTTTTCCTGTAAAGAAAACATAACATAAAATAATACTTTTTCTTAGCCCCCAAAAAACTTTCACTAGAAACAGAGACAGATGAGGGAATTATACTTTTTTATGAAGAATTTTTTAGAGTTACATGTATAGAAGATAGCCCACAAATGACCTCATTATCTGGGCAAAACTTTGTATAAAGAATTTTATTACATTTCATACAAAGAAGTCAGAGATTTTTATATAATGAAGTAGACAAAAGGAATAATTAAAATCTTTCTTCCTTCTTTGAGACAAATGCATACCAATGGTTGTCTCTATATGTCTTAGAAAAGAAAGGATTCTGGAGGTATATGATGGCAGTGTCAAAGGTCACAAAATCTGTAACCTAAAGCTGTGATTTCAAAAGGTAGTGCCTTTATCAGCCCTCTTACGTTTTAAAGGAGAACTCCTGAGAAGATAAAGAAATGATATAATTTTACCTTAATGATACCTGTGGTTTGCAAGACATTTTTCTAAGATATGTTGATTAGTCACTGAGGTAATTCATGGAACATGTGAGAGAACGTAGAGGATACCACATGCTCATCACACAGTGTGTCACTTGCAGTAATTAACTGCAATGGTGTGCATTGGAGTGATGGTGTGCCTTTTGGGGATGCAGACTGGGATTGATTCTGATTATGTTCTAACAAGTGAGAGAAATAAAACGTTAGTCTCAAATCTGTTCTTAGTTTGAAAAGAGGAAAGATCCATTTGCTGCATTCTCCTTGGTTAGGAGTATATTTTCCATTCTTGGAGTACTACTGTTTTCACACAAGACTTCACCAGCCATCACAGTTCAGTGGATGAAGAAGAGAATGAGAAAGATTCTTAGCCTTTTATAGAGTAGGTAGAATTTATCTTGGAGGAAGACAAACCAAGAATCTAATCAGAAAAGTATTTACAAAATACTCTAGGAGTGGTCGCATGTGATTATTTTGTACTTGGAAATCTTTTACTAATCAGATAATCAAGAAGAATTATGAGTGATGAGATGGTAGCATTCATTCATTTAGCAAACTCTTTGGGAAGGTGTGATGATGAGAAATGTAGAGTAATTATAATTAAATCCTATTCTAAACAACAGAATGTGTATCACATGCAAGTATGAAACAAGTTCGTCAGAGGCAAGTGTATTAGGAATAACGTGGGTGGTGAGTCAGTAGGTGTAAGGGTAGAATTTGCTGTTTATTGTGGGAGGCTTTTTTCAGAAAGAGGCACACAGGCTTCCATGGGTATTCATAGGTCTTCACAGTGGTATAAAAAGAATCCAAAGGATACAGTGAAGGAATGGCAGAAAGCGGTTTTGACTGGAGCATGTTCAAAGGCTCCTGGAAGAGAGGTCTAGAGATGCATAGAAGGTTCATAAGCCTTCAGAGCCATCCCTCTCCCTCTCTGTCTTTCTTTTCTGTTGTCGAAAGGATCTTGCTCTGTAAGAATAAATCTTAGCAGCCAAGAATAAAAATTAATGCACTCATTCTGTTTCATAGGCTGGTCCAGAACTTGCAACACTTATGCCTCAGCCTCCCAAATGCTGAGCCTTGACCTGTTTCTAAAACAATGTAGTGCAAAGGGCATAAGTTTTGGGCTCAGAACACTCAAGATTAAGATTAAGACATAAGTTTTTAAACAGAATCTTGAACAATCACTAAGTTATAGTCTTTACATTTTTAAAATTGAAATAAAATGGTTACCTTGCATCTTGCTTGGAGCTGTAACTTGGAAAAATCATATTTTGGTATTATCTCCCCAAGACTCTTTCCACATCAAGGTTCATTGCTATTTTTTTTATCTGAGAATGCACAACTAATTTGATTTATCAAATTCAAAATGAAATGCATCAAAATTAGAACTTGGCTAAGATCCCTTAATAGTATCTATTTTAAAAAAAAACAAAAACAGAAAACTTTTGAGTCATTTCAAAATTGCAGCTAATATCTTGTATTTTAGCCCAGGAAATTTCTTCCTATTGCTTAATACTATTCTTATTATGTTTCAGTGAATTTTACTCCTGACTGTTAACCCCAATTTGGCATTACTTTTACATTTTGTTTTTCCTACTCTTTGAATAGATTGACTTTGGAGCATGCCCAATTCCTTTATTTACCTCTTAATCCTTTCATGTCACTCTGGAAGTACTGCTTCAAGAGGAGTCCCTGCAGAGGTGGCATTTCAAACAGCCTATGGGGATTAGCTTTTGATTTTTTTCAGCATGCAAACCCAATTTGGGGAATTATCTCCTCAGGCATAAGGATGACAGTTTTAGAAATGTCACTCAGAAAAGAATATGAAATAGTCCAGCTCCTTTTTACAAATAATTTGGTGGAGAGCAAAATACCAACTCCATCAACTAGTCAGTGGGCGGACAGACCTCTGGAAATGTCTGCAAAACCCTCTGCTAGCTGCTAATCTTCTCTTTGTAATTTCACTGACATAAGCAATAAACCCTGTAATTATATTGCTCTAATCAAGAACACTGACAATACAGAAATATCAATCACAAAACTCATATGCCAACCCAGTCAGGTTCAGAGTCTAGCTATGGTACCCTTTGCAGTTTTAGTTCTAACAGAGCTGAAAGGAGCCGATGAATGCAAGTTGCCTGAATTGCATGTGGAACCGTGATTTCTCTGGGCTCTCTTGAATGTGCTTTCCAGCATGCATCATTCATTAAGCTAAATGTCTTACATTGATGTTTGAGCATGTGCAGTTTCCTTCAGTCATAGTGTATAACAACAATTATATCCCCAGCACAGAGCATTTCCTGAGGATTAATTACCAGTTGGGGTTAATATTTGAAAGTAGAGCCAAAAACCGTCAATTCCTTTCCTCCACTCATTAATTCTTAAGAGATGACCGGGTTTTCATCATTATCACTTGAGTGTTTCTTTGTCTGACCTTTATTTGAAGTGATGTGGCACCATAGGAATTTATTTTGACATGGAAACTGCAGAAAATGCACCCTGTAAGTGTTCCCTAAACTTGTCTTTTAGGACAATCGCAATTTGCCTGTCTACCAAACCAAATTAACACCGCCAAATCCTGCCCTGAAATTACAACCACCTCTGCTCTCCCCAGGTTCTAGGTTTTATAACTTCTTATGTCTGATGAATCATCAGAACAGATATTTGAGATTTTCCTATTGCTTATTTCTTTGAAAATGTCCATCTCCACCAGAGTACTTACTCTTTCAAACAGAGTGTCTCTTGAAATGGTATTTCTAGCACAGTGTGGGAATTGCTTCATGTTTTTCCTCAGACCTTTTTAAAAAATATATACAAAGGCCCCTGAGTGGGTGTGTGGGCTTTTCACATGTGGATGTCTGTGTTTGTGTTGAGAGCGCAGAGACACTGGGTATGCAGAAAAAGAAAAGATATTAAAAACAAAACATACCTCACTAAAAGCCCTTAGAATGTTCTGTTATTTTTCAAGGATGAGGAGGCTTTTTCCTAATCAACTCTATTATTGTCCTCATAATTATCATGTTCCCTGGAGATTTTAATTCTTGTATTTTTTTTTTCTTGAAAGAAAAATAATGATTACATTACTTAATAGTGTTGCTTTGTCTTTTATCTGGTCTCTCACCTAAAATTCTTAAGGTGCTTTGAAAAGATTAATATGATTCACAAGAAGCATAAAATGGATCTTAACTTGAAGTAGCTTGAAAATTGCAACACCTCAATACTTTTCTCAATAGAAACAGACACTTGACTGGTTGTGGTGCTTGTGGTGGGGGTAGAAGTGTCATTTATTTGAATGAACAACAACAACAACAAAATATACAGAGATTTCTTTTGGACAAGCTTGTGACACATGTGCCCCCCCCCATCATGCCCCGACTCCTAAAGGCAACAAGGCCACAAGGCCAGATTTGAAAAAGTGAATTAACTTCTCAGTCCTCTATGTGTGCTGTTTATCATTACTATATGTGAGTGTTGCTTCATTTGAGGAATACACTATCAGAAAGCTTTGGGTCCTAAGTGACTTGAACTGACTAATAGTGGCTCAGTTAAGGAAAGGAAAATTGACTGTGCAAACTTAAAATCCAGCCACAGTTTGTCTTCATCTAAACTCAGTGACTCAAAGATTTCCTAGAGAATGCTCATTCATTGGCTCTGCTTTCATCACTGGGAATTAACATCCTGTAATGGTAGCAACCTGCATTAAAAAGACATTCTATAAAAAACAATCAAGAGGCAAAAAAAAGGATAATGGAGTCTATCTTTAATGATTTTCCAGCTCCAAGACTAATTTCTATATTCAGTAGCATCTTGATTTGATTGGCAGTTTTTCTAAACTTTCCTTGAAAGCCGAGGTCATCTGTAACTAAGCTAGTAAGTTTGGTGCATACAAAGGAAGAATGAAAGGAAAGGCAGGATTTGGGGTAGTTTGTAGAAGATAGCACAATTTCAACAATTACCATGATGGGCATGGTAATAGAAAGCCAGTCTCTGCAATGGTTTCCATCTGACTTTCCTTTGAAAAGTCCTTGATGGCAGGGCATCTGGGGATTGGTATATGCCTGTTCTTCAGGTGGGGAGTCCTAAGTGACTGTAAACTATGACAAAAGACTTTCTGCCTGAATGTTAGAGAATATTCATGGCCCTTGTTCCAAGGGTTCTGAGTTGATGTGAGTGAAAATGGGTACAAGAATCTCTGCCATAATGAGGAGTCTATAGCAAGCCTACAGATTTGGGTTGAGGACTGAAGCACATGAGGATGAATAATGAGACTGAGTCATGACTACAGCATTCAAAGAAGATTCTAAGAAAACTATTGTTGTTCAGGATATTCCTATATAAGGCACCTATGGGATAATATGTCTTCTTGAGAAATTACCTTGATACATGTGTGGAACTGATGACAAGCTGAGAATGTAGCCATGATCAGTGAGTGGGTATACCTTGAAACAGAGGATACCTGAGTGGGAATATCAGCTAGCAGAAATGTCAAGCTAAGCAAGTAAAAGTTAATTTTGTGTAAAGTTTGTCTTATTTGTAGTGAGATGATATTTTCCTTGGTGTCATGAGGTGAATATAATACATTACATAACATCATACCACTGTAGTATTTAATATGAAAAATAATTTTTTTATTTCGTTATGAAAACATATATCTTTAGAATGTGTGTTCCTGTTCATAGTGAGCAATATAGTCAGTATTAATAATTTATAATCACTCAGGAACTTTGAAAACATTGATTTTGAAACACTATAGAAAGGCAGTCTATAGTGGCTTTCTATAGTGTTGGATGACCAGAGCTGAATTTTTTCTCCCTTCCCTCATTTCCCTATATTTGAGGGAAGATCATGCTCTATGAAAACTTCTGATGGGAGGCTGTCCAGGAGAGTGGTTCTGCTGGCTTCTGGTTTTGTTGGATTCTGTTGAGGTATAACTTGTTCCACCAAGTCTCAACTGTTGTCCTGTGGTCATATTGCAGTCAGCTCTAAGGTCTTTAAATATTTTGCAGTCATCTGTTTGGCTTCGGACTTGTCCTCTCTTGTGGTATCTCTGATATGCTGTGCTGGCATATCGGCATTCTTTTCCTTTCCTGTGTTCTTCCCAGGGATTCAAGAAACATCATTTTCATTTCCATCAGACTTCTATCATGCTCATGTTCCTAGTCATCTTAGTTAGTTCCTGCCAGTCTTACTACTATTTAACGTTCAGGGCTTTTCTAGAAGGCTGACAGTCTTCCAGAGCATAAAAAAGCATTTAAAAAAGCATAAAAAAGTTTCATGCTTTAAAAGTTATTGTTCTAAAATTTATTTATAAAGGTTAAACTACAATATGGCGACATGTTACATATTTAATAAAATCAGTCTGGAATATCAGAGAGGGATCCACCCCACAGTCAAACCAGGCATTAGTGGTACACAGCATTAGTCTCAGCACTTGGGACATAGAGGCAGGAGGATCTCTTTGAGTTAAAGGCCAGCCTGGGGCACAGAGTAAGTTCCAGGGCAGCCAGAACTGTTGCACAGAAAAGTCTTGTCTTCAAAACAAAACAAAACAAAAGGCTGGAGATGTGGCTTCGAATACTGGCTGATCTTCTAGAGGTCCTGAGTTCAATTCCCAGCACCCACATGGTAGCTCACAACCTTCTGTAATGATATCTGGCACCCTCTTCTGGCATCTCTGCTCTGTTCTTCCTGTTCCCAGAGTTTTCTTAGTCTGGTTGCCCTGCCAATACTTTCTGTCTACCTTCGTCCAATCAACATTTTTATTAAACCAGTAGGTGGGACAATTGTTTACAATACAATATAATCCTACTATACTACAACACAAAACAAATATTATATGCATTACTAATAGGGTATATTAATTTGTTTAACAATCTAATATAGAAAATTGTCTTCAGCCTCTCTAATTTTTTGTGCCTCCTCTTCTGCAGGATTTCTTGAGTCCTGAAGGGAAGGCTTTGATGGAGACATTACATTTGTGGCTGAGTTTTTAAAGTCTCTCACTGTCTTCACATTGTCCATTTGTGGATCTCTATATTTGTTCCCATCTACTGCTGGAGGAAAGATTCTCTAATGTGGCTAATTTAGGCACTTATCTATGAGTATAACTGAAAGTCATTTTATTGCTGCATTCCTAACACAACAGTAGTATTAGTGTCAGTTTCTTGACCACCCAAGCAGTGTTTGGAAGGGGTTCTATTTCATGGAGTGGGCTTTAAATACAATAAGATATTGGTTGGATATTCCCATAAACTTTGAATCACTATTACACTGGTGTATCTTGAAGGCAGTTCATCATTGTAGATCAAAGAATTGTAGCTGGGTTGGTGTTTGCCTTTCTTCTTTGGCAACATGGGAGTATCCTGTCCTACTGTGAACACTAGTCAGTAGGAGTTAAGGCTCCAGGTAGGTACCACTTCAATTTCTCCATGTTCAATAAATTTTGTGGGTGTTGTTTTTAGAAATAGGGCTTTACTATCAGTTTGTGAAGAACAAGCCATAGTCTTGGCAATAGCTTGGTTTGTTTGCGGGTTTCCATTGGGCTACTTGGCCAAAACTTGATTAGAAGCAATACATTTTCAGAACTAGGGGTAAAAAAAATGTCTGGTTGGGGAGCTAGCTCCCTCATTATTTGGCTATTTAATTTAGATCACCATATATGTATATGTTTTAGGATGCTTCTAATGTATTAGGTTTCCATATGACTTTTCAAATGACCCTTAGTTTTGTCTATCCCTCCCCTTAATCCTTCACTCACCTCCCCTTTTTCTTCTCTTTTTTATTTGATCATTCTCATTCCAGGGCCCCCTAAGTTATCTTTCCAAAACTATCTTTTCTATTTACCCTTCCTAGGGAGATCCATCTATCCCCTCTAGTCTCTTACTCTATATCTAGTTCTATTAATGGATTTTATATGTGGTTATGTCTTACTTAAGGCTTAACAGCTCATATATTCCTTTTTTTAAAAAAAAATCACCTCATTTAGGAGGGTTTTTTTTTCTAGCCCCACCCATTAACCTCTGACTTTCATGGTTTCAGTTTTTAAAACCACTTTTAACCATAACAAAATGCATGATACATACAATTTTCTATCTTACTTCTTTTTGAGGTGATGTTTGGCATTTACATTGCTGTAAAACCAATCTCTAAAGTGTTTTGTCTTGGAAAACTAAATTTCTTCCTATAATGAATGGCACTCTTTACTTCCATTATCTGCAATCTGGAAAGACCTATTCTATTTGGATTCTCTTTGAATCTGATTATTCTAGGAAATTCAAGGGTTAGGGTTAGGGTTAGTATCATCATATTTTTATCTTTCTCGAATTTGTTATTTTCATTTAATACAGTGCTCTAAAAGGCCATCTATTAATCTGCTGTCTTCTTATTTAAATATGTATAATATTCCATTATATGCATTATGATAGCTTGTAGGAAAATGACGCCTAAAGAGAGTGGCACTATTAGAAGATGTGGCCTTATTGTAAGAGGGTGTCACTGTGGGGGCAAATTTGAGGTCTCTTTTTCACAAGCTTTCCTTAGTATGACAGTCAGTTGACTTTCTGTTGCCTGCAAGATGTAGCACTCTCAGGTCTGGCATCATGTCTGCTTGCATGCTACCATGCTATCTTTCATGATTATAATGGATTGAACCTCTGAAACTATAATCAAACCATCCTGAATTCAATGTTTTCTATATAAGAGTTGCTGTGTTCATGGTGTCTCCACAGAAATAGAAATCATAACTAAGACATATATATATATACACTTTTATTAGTAAATTGTACTTTATTCTTTGTAATTTTATGACCCTTATCTGATGATCTATTGGAATTATTTTATGACACCATGCTTCTTATAATTAATTTCTGAGTGGTGGTGATGTGTTTAAAGAAGTAGGCCCTCCTTAGTTTGTTCCTGGAGATATGAGCATAGCAAAGGAAAACATCATATATTATGTTATTTTTTGACATCTTTTATTTTATTGTTTTATATCAAACTTTATATAAAGGAGCAAAACATTCAGGATAGCTAAAAAATAATAAAACTTCTCTTTTCTCTAAAATACATGAAACATAAAAAAATTAAAATCTAAAGCTCCTAAAGCCAGGTTAGGCTCAACTACAGATGAAGAAAGCACACTAGGTCACAGATAATGCCCCTGGATGTACTATGGCCACCACAAATTTCTGCTAAGAAACCCTTCTACAGTCAAACCAGAACCGTGTGTGTGTGTTAAGTCACTGTATTCACCCATCATCTTTCTATTTTTTATTTTTATTTTTTATTATGAATAAAGTCCCATTCTTTTATTCATGTATCCCCTTGTTCAAACTTCCTTCCCCCTCTCGCCTCTCCCAATCACTCTCTCTTCTCCCCATCTCCTCTTGTCTCTTGTCCCCACCAAGGACAGAAGGTTCCAAGGTCCCAAGGTCCCAAGGTGGCTTAGTTCAGCATCCACTCCAGGCAGATCTGCTTTCCTCACCACAACATCAAGACAGGGTCAGGGGTTCCTCTGGAGAGAATGGGCTCCAAGGTGCCAATCCAAGGAGTTTCAGAGCCCAAGGTGTTCCATGGTTGTGATTTGCAGCATGGACATGCTTAGCTTTTTGTTTAAAGTCCACTAATGAGTGAGTACATTCCCTGCTTATCTTTCTAGGTTTGGAAAATATTCTCAAAATCCATCCATACACTTGCCTGTAAATTTTAGGATATCATTTTATCTTACTGCTGAATAGTACTCCATTGTGTAGATGTACCACAGTTTGTTAATTCATTCCGCAGTTGAGGGACATCTACATTGTTTCCAGGTTCTTGCTATTATGAATAACGCTTCTATGAACATAGTTGAGCTAATGCTTTTGGGGTGTGAATGTATGCCTTTAGGGTATCTGCCCAATAGTGGTATTGCTGGATCCTTGGGGAGAGTGATTCCCAGTTTTCTGAGAGATCATCATACTGCATTCCAGAGTGGCTGAACCAGTTTACACCCCCACTAACAATGGAGGAGTGTTCCCCTTGCTCCACATCCTCTCCAGCATAGGCTATCATCTATGTTTTTGATCTTAGGTGTTCTGAAAGGTATAAGGTGGTATCTCAAAATTGTTTTGATTTGCATTGCTCTGGTGGCTAAAGATGTTCAGCATTTTTTTCAAGTGCCTTTCATCCATTTGTAATTCTTTTGCTGAGAATTCCCTTTTTAGTTTTGAACTCCATTTTTTGGTTGGGTTATTCAAGATTTTGGAGTCCAGTTTCTTAAGTTTTCTATATATTTTATAGATCAGTCCTCTGTCACTTGTAAGGTTGGTGAAAATCTTTTCCCATTCTGTAGGCTGTCATTTTGTTTTAATGAGTTTACCCTTGGCCTTACAGAAACTTCTCTGTTTCAGTAGGTTCCACTTACTGATTTTTTTGTTCTTCGTATCTGTGCAGTGCTAAGCCTCGCATCCTGCAAAACATTCTTAAGGCTTCTCCTTTAGGGAGGCCAAGCAAACTTTGGGGGACTGACCAACTCCAATGGCTGAAAATGCTTGGACAACCGTGGCTGCATTGCGACACTGAAGGAACCTAACATGGCAAATGCACCACAGGCAAACTAGGAATATCAGCACCATCAGACTTGCCAGAGCTCCCATTCCTGCCCACTCTTTCTGGTGATCCACAGCGGTGGAGAACCAGGACCCCAGTCCTACTGCCAGGTCCAGCATCCACTCCAGTAGAATTCATGATCACCATGGTCACTCTCAGCTGGGCCATCAAGTTTTTGAATTCACCAGTCCAATTTCCTAAAAGATAACTCGACAACTGTTTAGACAGATTTGCAGCATGAATAAAGTTCTGATATTGTACACTAGTCCCACATAATTCTGGAAACTTCCATTCACAGCCAAGCTAGGCCAGCTGCCAAAGAATATCAATCTACTCTTGGACCAGGTCGATCCTTTGATTAATAACCATCAAGCCCCCTTTTATCTGGGCAATAAGATTCTTTTGTATGTCTAGGGCCTGTACTACATTAGCCAAGACCGCATTCAAAGTCTGTTCAGTCTGCACGATATGACTCGTGGCTCCTATGGCAGCCAATGAAATGGCTGTGATTATGGCAAGCACTTATCTGCACCATCAGGGCCAGCAACAGGAACTTCTGCATCATCTGCTTGCTCCCCGCCTCATTTACCTTTTCCGATTGAATCTTCCTGGTCAGATGCTCTAGTACCCAAACTGGATCATTTCTATCCTGGGGGAAAATGCAAACAGACCCTCTCATCCATGTTAAAACAGGGTCCAGGCTGCACCAGCGGCCTGTGAGGATGTCTTTTCATTTCACCAGTCCCCTCTGCATAGTGCCTGGATTGGCATGCCAGTCTGCTGCTGCAGCCCCATGGGCATCAAAATTTAAAAAATTAAGAGTGAATAGATCTAGGGAAAGTCTTTCCTTTGGGGTACGGCCATGGCCTATTCCCCCTTTCTGTTTAATAAGGCACTCCTTGAGTGTGCAGTTAGCTCTTTCCACTATGCCTTGCCCTTGGGGTTATAGGGCAGGCCATGAATCAATTGCACTCCCATCTGTGCACAAAAGGTTGTAAATTGACATCCGGTATATCCTGGGCCATTATCAGTCTTAAGCTGCATTGGTTTTCCCCAGGCTGCCCATGCCTCAAGGCAGTGAGCGATAACATTACGCCCTTTCTCTCCATTTAGGGCGGTGGTATAGATAATACAGAACAGGTATCAACTGACACGTGCACATATTTGAGGTTGCCAAATTCAGAAAAATGTGTCACATCCATTTGCCAAATTTTAAGAGGAAGCAAACCCCGGGGGTTAATTCCCAATGATGGGGAATGCTGAAACTCCACACAATGTGAAGAATCCAGAACTATTTGCCTGGCCGCTTGCCTAGAAAGCTGAAATTTACTTTGCAAAGTTCTGGCATTAACATGGTATAACTGATGAAATTCTGTGGCTTGTATAATGGGTGTGGCTGTAAATATCCATTCTTGCCATGTGGCGGCATCCACTAGGGCATTGCCTTTGCTCAGAGGCCCAGGTAGGCCAGTGTGGGCTCTAATGTGTTGGGGGAAAAACTTCCTAGAGCGGTTCCTAATAAGATCCTGTAACTGAGAGAATAAACCTGCAACTGAACTGAAAGACCTTATAGGACCCGCTACCTCAAGAATTTTCAAGGCATTAACAACATAAACTGAATCAGAAATCAAATTAAATGCACAAGAAAAGGTTTTAAAAACCTCTAATACTATTTGAAGTTCTGTTATTTGAGGGGTTCCTGGAGCAAATTGACATTGGAGTGGTGATTGGCCTTGGGCCATGTATGCCCCTACTCCGGTCTTAGAACCGTCTGTAAACACATTAATCGCACCAGGAATAGGCTCTGTAGCTGTCACCTTTGTAAAAGAAACAGGATGCTCCTTAAAGAAAGTCATTAATGGGTGTTGTGGATAGTGGTTGTCTAATTCACCAGGGAAGGAGCATCGGAGTATAGCCCAGTCATCAATGGTGGCACACAGCACAGAAATTTTCACTGCAGTGAAAGGCACCACAATGCTCTCTGGGAGCAGACCAAAAAACTGTAGAGCCTGTTAAAGACCCTGCTGGGCCAACTCAGCAACAATTGTGGGATAATGCTCGATACTTTTATTTGGGGAAACCTTGGGGTGTATCCATAGCACAGGTCCTTGTTGCCACAGCATCCCTGTGGGTTTTCTAAAGGTGGGCAATATACATAGCAACAACTTCTGATCCTCTTGTACTCGCATCAAACCTGCCTGTCTTAACCTATCTTCCACCAACTGTAGTGCTTGATGCGCTTCTTTGGTAAAATGCCTAGGAGAATCTAGGGCAGGATCACCTTTAAGAATGTCATATAGAGGTTTTAACTCATAATTTGTCAATTTTAAAAATCCCCTAACCCAATTTATATCCCCTAATAATTTTTGATAATCGTTCAAAGTCTTTAAATTGTCCTTACTTATCTCTATCTTTTGGGGTTGAACTACTCGAGGAGCAATCCTTGCTCCCAAATAATCAACAATCTGAGTCAATTGTACCTTTTCGGGGGCAATAAAGAGCCCTCGGCGCTGGAGTGCTTTCACCAGCACTTCATAGGCCTCTTCTACCTCACCTCTTTGTTTTCCCGCTAACAGTACATCATCCATATAATGGACACAGCACATCTTAGGAAACGCTTCACGCGCTGGTTGCAGGGCATGCCCCACGTATAGCTGACACATAGTAGGGCTATTAGCCATTCTTTGAGGCAATATGACCCATTCAAATCTCTGATCAGGCTCCTCATGATTACATGAGGGAAGCATGAAAGCAAATCTTTCTGTATCTTTTTTATATAAAGGTATGGAAAAGAAGCAATCTTTAATGTCTACTGCTATGATATGCCATTGTGAAGGCAAGGCCGTCAACAATGGAAGCCCTCATTGTACTGGGCCCATAGGTTGCATCTGATTATTTATAGCTCTTAAGTCATGCAATAATCTCCATTTTCCCAATCGTTTCTTAATCACAAATACAGGTGTATTCCATGGCGAAGTAGAAGGTATGATATGCTTCTCTGCTAGCTGTTCCTGCACTAGTTCTTGGGCTGCTTTCAATTTTTCTAAAGACAAGGGCCACTGAGGGACCCATACAGATTTCTCAGTTTTCCAGGTGATGGGAATAACAAGATTGTGTTGAAACACCTGGTATAGCAGGTAACAACAACTGTTTGTTCAGGGTTACTTTGGGGAAGACTTGGCTATTTTAGAATCAGCCACTGAGAGGGCCAGTCCTTCCTTGCTATAATACTTTTGTCAGCACCAGTATCTATTCAATGCCTCCATTTGTGCCAAAGTGAAAGAGGCAGTAATGCCATAAGTTCTTACTGATTTGGCCAGTGACTTGATTACTTTAAAGTCCAGGGGCTCTTCATAACGATTCCCCTGGGGATCTTGGAACACAGGAAATGCCAACACCAGTTCCTGTCTCACTTTTCTCCATACTGCAGGGTTAAGAGACTGTTCGAGGCTGCCAAAGCCACCCCCTCCATCTGAGTAAGCTGGGGGAGCAGATTCAGGAGGCCACACTTCCCAGGAAGCAAGCACTCCCTCAGGGCTAACTTCTTTCCCTTTTTTGAAACCATAGTTTCTCTTTCCTCTCCTGACTCCTCCAAACTTGATAGATCTTCTTCAGAACTACTGCTCTCAAGGCCCAAAACCTGAAAATCCTCTAAATCCCGGTAAGTGTTTCTCCTGGAATCTGATCCTTCAATTCTAAGGCCTCTCGCCTCTTCACTGCATGCCCCATCAGATCTTTCCTCTTTTAACTGTTTCAAAGTGGCCTGACCCCCTTCAATTGCCTCACAGCACCTCTGATCATCCAAACAACCTTGAATCACCCTCCAACTGGATCTCATGCCTGCCTTTAGAATTCCCTGCTCATAGGCGAAGTCTAAATATCGCCCTAACTTCTCCCAGGAGGACACCGTTAGACTGCCCGTGACAGCAAACCACGGAGCTGCAACGTCACATTCCTTTAAAAATCTCTCTAATGTGCTTTCCTTAATTTCCAGGCCCTTAGTTTGTAACAGCTCCTGTAGAGCCAGAAAAATTGGACATGAGGTTGAAGACCCCATCCTTATATGACCTTTACTCCTTATTTTAAAAAATCTTTTCTGAGCCTTTACCAACCAGCCCCAGCCTTGCTAATGATTTTACTTTCACTTTTGAGCTCAAGCCTGCAATAATTGTTACTTTCACTTTAAGCCAAAATTGGCAACTGCTGTGCTACTTTCACTTTGAGCTCAAGGCTGCCGTGCGTCTACAGCTGCAAGAGATTACACCCACTTGTCAGTGAGGTCACCATGTGTCCACAGCTGCAAGAGGTTACACTCACTCATCAGTGAGCTCCCCCTTCTCCACCTTTACCTACAGGTCGTAGCTACCCGCTAGCGCCAAGAGGTTACCCTCACTCATTGGTGAGCTCCCTCTTCTCCACCTTATCTATAGGCTGGAGCTACCCCGCTCTAACTGCGGATCCCAACTCACCTGGGACTTACCAGTGCACCCCCCAACTGCAGAGAGTTCTGAATCCTGTCATTCGCTGGCACAAGTTTAGTTCCTATCTTCCTGGGGTTTTGGCACCACTTGTCACACACAACCTCGCCAGCAAGAAAGATGCAACACCAGATCCTTCTCTTTGCAGTTTATTCAGGCCTTTCAGATATCTTTTTGTCTTTCACTCATTCACTCTCACTCTCACTCTCAGACGGATGACGAACAACGAACGACCCCAGGGGGAAGTCTGCTCGTGATTAAATGCCCTCTGGGCCTCCAATCCTGGTAAGCCACGTGGACATCGCCCATAGGTCCTGAGGCACAGAAGCAAGCCACCATCCTCGCCTACAGCCAATAAGGAGTTGTTTACTCCCAAGAGCACTCACCATCCCATCAGGAAGGTGGAAGGCAGAAACCAGCGCCACCTTTAGGATGTGATACAATGCAGCATTCCACAATGAAGGAAACCCTTGAAGTTGGTGAGAAAGAGGATGACTGGACTTGTGGGCCATATAGCTGCAGAGTCAGTATGTGGGGTTTTACTTCTGAGATATTTTATAATACACTGCATTCAGGACTCTGCTTATCTTTGCTTTTTCTTCAGAAAACTGAAGAACTATGGTTCTTTAGTTTTTAATATAAACCTCTTTTTTTTTGAGACCTAGATTTTTGCTATACTGGCAGTAACTACTCATATTGATGGTATAGAAAACTGAAGCAATTAAAGACATTTTGCTTTATTTTTTCCTTGATTTTTTATTTATTGCATAAAAATAAATGGATAAATAGATGCTTGGACAAGTGGAAAGAAATATAAAGGAATAGACCCAGCAATTAGTTAACAAGAGATATTTATAGAACCCCTCATAGATAGTTTGACTACCAAGATATATAAATAATGAATAAAAATTTTATTTAATATGCTAGCCTACATATACACATATACATGTAAATATATTTGTGTGTGTGAGACATATAACATATATTAATAAAAAGATGTATTCTAGATTTTTGTCAAATTATATTTGTTAAATTGTATAGCATGTATTATTTTGTTAAATTTCATTTATCAAGATATTCTTTGTCTATAAATTTTATTAGGATTAATGCAACTTGAAGTTTTAACTGAGCTATAAAAAATGAATATTGGGGCTGGTTAAGAGCTTTTCAAGAGAACTCAAGTTCTGTTTCTACCACCCACATTAGGTGGCTCACAGCCTCCTATAAACTTCTATCCTTTAGAGGCACATACACACACAAATAAATAAATAAGTAAGTAAGTAAATAAATAAATCAAAGGCTGAAGAGATGAATTAGTGGTTAAGAGCTCACGTTTTTCTCACAGGGGACCAGAGTTTAAATCCCAAAACCCATTATATACAGTTCATAACTCCAGTTCTAGTAGAATTGACATCTTTTTTTCTGGATTCCTCTTTTGTAAATACAAACACCTACATTTAGAAACACACATTCTTAAAATAAACAAAATGAAGAAAAAAATAATTGACATGGGGTCCACACTGAGATTATATATTAAAAAGCTTCTTGCTCACATAAATGAGAACTAAGGACTCAGAGAATGTCTACTTTGCTTCCATGTTCTATGGTTGGCTTTTATCTGTTATCCTATTTTTTTAAAATCAAGTCTTATTCATTTTACATTTATACATTTTTTATAGTCCTCAAGTGACTTCCTAAGAGAATAGAACCATGTTGCATTTTCTCACACTAATTCTACAACTACAGTTTTAAATTTTTTTATTTTGATTTTTTTACTGATTATTATGGATTGAAATTCATGCTTATGTATTTGAATCCAGTTTTTAAGTATTCATTGCTTTATAGTTTGCATGTAATAATTTTCAGAATAATGATTCAGAAGCCTCACTTGACTCAATCCCCATGAAATGTGACATTAATATGGCAAAGCATTTAATTTTGGGGAATACTTTATGGATGAGGATTTTACATAAAATAACCTCTAGATGTAGATCATTTTCAATAGAATGTTTTCAATAAGGATCTGGTATGTCCCACACTCACGTAACATTGACTGAAGAGAGAACAATGAAAGTGGAGAGAAAATCAAGTGTGAAGTTAAGACTCAATAATTTATTTCAGCATCTTTATTAAGGAGCCTTAGCTGGCTGGGTGCATGTGGAAATAAAATCACTTGATGCCTATAAGAACTTACAGAATGTGTCTAGCTATAGTTTTCTTTGACCTATGTGACTATGGTATAGCCAGTGGAAAAGTGCTATTTTTGTACCCACTAATTGTAACTTTGGTCTTGTTATTGCTTTAGCTAAAAGAATAGGTTTGGGAAACAGAAGAGTGACTACATGGCACATATAAGCCTGGGCTTCTCATTGCATATATATAAAATACCACATGAAAGATAGGTATTCAGCTAACAATTTGCTCACTTTCCAAGATGGAGCCAACCCTTTACTAGATATAAATTCAGTGATGTTTGAAGAAAGTCTACAGACCCAGAAGCATATCCTAGCTGAGTTTATCAGAGTCATTAGAAAATTATTAAATGATTGCTGTTTAAAATTACCAAATGTGTCCAACAGATATTTAACATTCAAGTAGCTTGTCTGTTAAACTAGGCTACAGATGGTTATATCTGCCTCGGAAGGTTATTAAGAGAATGTATGACCTGAATCATATTAGAAACCTAACATTGTTGGCACATAACATGTGTCTAATTTAAGTTGCTTTTACACCCCTTTTGTCAACCCCATACCCACTTTTCACCCCTTTTTTCTGTATATCTTTTGTTGATTCAAATAAACAACCAGTCAACCCTCTGAGATTTAATTGCCAAATAGATAAGTAAGGTGCTGTGGATATGTAATTAAAATGATGATCGTTCAGCTCACATTAAAATAACAGGCATGTTGAGTGCTCCAGAACACACCTTGATTAAACCATTTGATCCATGTGCCTTCCTGCTGGCTGCTGAGCAAAAGCAGAGTGGAGCTGGTGAGGTAACTGACAGGCTCTGTGGGACTCAGAGGGGATGATCCTGCAAAGGTTTCTTATCATCTATAGTTAGTATTTCTAATCCAATTTATTATTGAAGTTTGTTTTACAGCATATCTTTTATTAATTTTAAGTGTGATTTCTACATGAACTAATGAGTGTATATTTGAAACTGAATTAAGAGTAGTCAATTTGATCAATGCATTTACATTTATAACCTACAAATGTCATGAATAGAGACACAGTATGGACAAATCCCTTCCAAATACAGGTCTCCTTGTTCCTAAGAACTTTAGGATCTTTGTTTTTCATTGGAAGAAGAAACTCACATTAATTGATTCATCCTTAGATCAGGCTGTTATGTCATAATAGTGTATGAAATGTTGGATGTAACATGGTCTAGTCCACTTTCAGAGAATTTGCAGTGAGACTGAATAGTGCTTCCAGGGATTGAGTATGTGTTGACCAATGACAATTTTATGCTAATAGCTGCTATTAAAAATTAATGTGCCTACATTGTTTATCACTGGGTATTTGCAATAGTAACAGATACTTTTAACTTCTGATTTAGTCTCATTCATTTTTTAATTGTTTGTTTATCCTCAGTTATCAAATTTATGCACATTCAATAAGACAGACACATGGTCTTTGCCCCAGGAAAATTTCTGGTCCAGCAACTGAAGGCAGGCATACTAACCCTAACCCTAACCCTAACCCTAACCCTAACCCTAACCCTAACCCTAACCCTAACCCTGCAGGCCGGGACAGGCAGGCATGTGTTACAGGCAATAGGAGTAAAACTGTAGAAGTTAGCATCATGGGGGATTAGTAACAAGAATAAGTCATCATAGAGACTTCAATATAAGCAGCCTGTCTTGAAGTTTCTAGTATATTGAAAATCTTCCATAGTTCTCAGAAATAGACTAACTGGAATTTTTGTTTCCATAGCTCAGGCTTGGACATGTCTAAATTTGTGGTTCTGACTGGAATTCCTGCATGTATCATTTCTGTCCCTTTGAGACTCAGTTAAGACTACAAGGTTGTGAAAAATTTGGCCAGATTCAGAAAGAAGACAGATACAAAACCATAAAATGTGTTGAGTTATTTATTAAGATTTCATTTTATTTCTATATCTTTCCCATCTCTGTTTGTCTCTATCTCTCCTGTTTTTGTTTCTCTGTCTCTCTCGTGTGTGTGTGTGTGTGTGTGTGTGTGTGTGTGTGTGTGTGTGTGTACATAAACACAGGTACACTTTTGTTTTTGCTCAGAGGACTTTTGAAGAGTCAGTTCCTTTTTCACTATGATATCATGTAGTTGATCCAAGTTGTCAGACTTGTATGGCCAATGCTTTTACCTGGGGTGACACTCACTAATCCTGATTTTTGTTCACAAGAAATTCTCTTAGTGATAGTATACTATAGGTAATGAAGAAGAGTTATTATTGTGAATAATACTAGGTTTGTGTTTAAGAAGTGCCATTCACCATGTGTTGGAAGTTAGCAGTACAGTTTTAGTAGGATTGTCATCACTAAATGCTGTGCTATGGGTGGTAGGCTAAGCAACAACAAAACTTATGTTCTTACAATTCTGATGGATAGAAATATAAGACAATGGTTTTAGTAGTCAGGCTTAGTTTGTGCTGAGGCATATCTACCTTTTTTTTCTATGTATTCCTGTGTTTTTCTTTGTTCTAATTTCCTAGGATACCAGCTGCTTTGGATTAGAGACTATCTTTGACCTGATTTACCTTACTCATATCTTTAAAAGCCATGTCTCCAAAATGCAATCAGGCTCTGAGGTACTAAGGAATGCAGATTCAGTATACACATTTTTCAGAGACATAATTTAGTTCATTCCATTTTCTCCCAAAAAGAATTCACTGAAACTTGAACATTTATACTCAACAGTCATTTTATTTTTAACAATGCACATAAAATGCATCCAGCTTCTTTAAAGAAAAGGAATCTGCTATTCCATGCATCTGGTATCTGCTTACATACAAGCTCAAAGGACTCATATATGAAGGAACAAAATATCAATTTTTTGAGAACACTGTGAAATAGTGCAAAAGCCTTTGGAATGTTATGAGCTGCTTCCTATTTATTTTCCAAGTTTAACCATAAATGTTGCAACATATAATTTGAAATATTTTTTTTCTCAAATTTGCATCGACACTGATCTGGCCTGCTTCTTTCCTCTGTATTGTCAGCATTTTGTCTTCTCTTTTCTTTGTTTTATAGGCTCTCATATTGATTTCTGTTTTCATAATACATCTATTAGCTAATGGTATTTTTAGTAGCTGCCTGCACCAATGTGTGTGTCCATGTGTTTGTCTGTGAGTGTGTGTATGGTGAGTGTGGGCATATGTGTGTGAGTATGAGTATGTGTATAGTGTGTAATACACACAAACACGCACACATACACACACATGTCCATGGAAGAGGGTGTGGAAGGAGAGAAGAAACACCAGAGAGAAAGAGCAGGAGAGAAATATAGAGCAAGAGAGAGCAGAGAGCACATTTGCTTTCAACTAACATATGTCAGCCCTTGTTATCCATCTGGAAGTTTGCAGAGAGAATTATTTAAAGGAAGAAAAGTAGAATTTAATCAATGAACTTACACAAAGTATGAAGAATATTTGATTCTAGAGCATTTCAACACTAGAAATGTGATTACTCATACCAATATTTGGAAGAGACTAGCAGCATTTAAAGAAAGGCTGAATCTGGCATATATAAAATACTACATGTTAAGAGTTAGTTATATTTTGCTTCACAATTTGGTGATTATTAGAGTAGCCATTTTCAGATTTGTGCATACATGATTAGCTCAGAGATGCATGTGTAACCCTTCAAATGTTGATAGCCCTGCTATCCTGGAACTACATAGTTAGGCTGGCCATAAACTCACAAATATACACCTGCTTCTGCCTAGGGAGTTTTTGGATTGAAGGTGAGTGCCATCACTCCCAGTTTTACATTTTTTAACAAGATCTTGTTAAAATATCTTGACATATGTATACATATATATCATACATACATTTATAAACATAATTGTAAATATATATGTCAGACATTTCATTGTCAATTTAAATATAATGTTGAAAGACACTTATCTTCTTTTGACAATTGTCCTTAGTCTGCTGAACATCCCTTCATTTGATTGTTGTACATTCAGTCTTGCAGACTTAGACTACTTTCTCTTTATACTTACCACACTGGGTTAGCTGATGCCATTGAAATCACAAGTGGTCTTAGATGTTGCCTGTGGACAAGACATTATGATTTTACATGTATTTTATTCAGACATCATTATCTACCAAAGTGAGGAAATCCCTTTTTATGGTATCAACATTGTAGTGCTTTGTGTCCACATCAGTATTTGTAGATTATTGCCTTTAAGGAATTTTCTTGAAAAAAAGCAGCAAGTTCATTAATTGTATTCCACAAGTATTGAGAGCATTAGCAAATTCTTTTTTAAAAGGAATTTCTATGCAGAAGTACCATCCATATTTCATAGTTTAAAATATCTTTTCCCCATAGTCTGTAATGTCAAATAACATAATTTAGATGACACATGACTGTTGATATTTAGACCCTAAATTATGTATAAATAACTGTACAATTGAAAATTCTGAGATATGGCAATGTAAATGGCTTCTTTATCTCCCAGATTTTTTTTATTACACCTAGATTGGGCAATTGAATATTAACTTTCTCTTGTAAGTTCAAAATATTTAAACCCAATTCTTATTTTAGAGGCATGTTATTTCCCTTTTGTCTTTAAGATAAAATGACAAGGATAAAAGGGTTTTGACTCAATGTTTTGAATACTTTGTGTGGTCAGAATACTCATTGAATTGCTTCTTTGGACAAAGTCACCTGTTTTGCCAGAATCATATGGCAAAGAAAGTTGCTCATATCATAATGTCCAGACAGTAAAGAAAAAAAAGAGATTTTGTGTGTGTGTGTGTGTGTGTGTGTGTGTGTGTGTGTGTGTGTGTGTGTGTGTGTAGAAGGGTGTAGGATTTTGAGATTCCCTTCTAATACATCACCACAGTGGCCAACCCTCTTTACTATCTATTTCACTTTTTAAGATTTCCATAACTTCTACACACTACCTCAGGTTGTCAGTCAAGGCTTGAACATGTAGACATGTGGATGATAAGCAAAATCTAAACTATAGAAGTAGATTGATGATGGTTACTACTTCAAAGAAGACCTGGCTTGCTTTTAGTTCTGATTGTAGGGCTTGTGCTAGCCTTGTACTTCTGGACCACGTATTTGACACAAAGCAATTTAAACAGAGTGAAGGTTTATTTTGGCTCACAGTTTTCAAGGTGTCAGTCTTATGATCATTGTTTCTTTTGTTTGAGATTGTGTTAAGATAGTAATGCACGATGGGAGTGACAGGAAGCTGAAGTTGCTCATTTCGTGCTACCTGAGGGGCAAAAAGAGAGGATTAGCACCTCAGTATCCTTTTGGGGGCATATCCATGTGACCTAGTGTACATCAATTAAAGTCACACTTCTTAAAGATTCACCACACAACTTCCTAATAGTACTACCAGTTGGTAATCAGGCCTTAAATTCTTAAGCCTTTGGGAAAAATTAACCTAAACCACATGGAACTGCATAATTTTTATTATTTTATTCTGATATTTATTTATGTATATGAATTCTCTGTGTGCATGTTCATCTGCACGCCAGATCATAGATCCCATGATAGATGGTTGTGAGCTACCATGTGATTGCTGGGAGTGGAACTTAGTACTTGTAGAAGGTCAGCAAGTGCTCCCGATTGTTGAGCCACCTCTCCAGCTCTCAGAACTTCATAATTTAAAACTCAAGTCTTTTTTTTCAGCTTAGTAGTTGGAAGAAGTCATTTAGCTATCCAAATAATAAGTATTTATTGAGACTATATATTTTGTGTTAAATAGTATATATACTTTAGAATAAGATTTCCATAGTCACAGCCTAGAGAGAAGTTCAGAGTAGAAACAGGAAATAGCTATCAACTGAATGTACCACAGAAAAAATGTGAATAGCTTCAATTCTGAGATTCAATGTGATAGTATCAGGCAGTTGCAACCTTTGGGAGGTCACTTAGATGAGAAAGAAACTCATGAGTAGGTTTCATCCTTCCTGAAAGAGATTATAGACAGTCTGTTACTCCTTTCCTGTTCATGAGCATACAATGAGAAGCTAAAAGACTAAAATCACAGGAAGACGACAGAAGGCACTAATTTTGTTGGTACCCTTGTCCTAAACATTGAAGTTCCAGATCACAAAAACATATTTATGCTTGAAAGTCACATATAAACCCCAAAGACACATCATATTATAGCAAACTAAACCTAGTGAGATAGAAATTAATAAATGATTATGCATTGTAACAGGGGAAGAGGAATTTGCTATATAAAAAATCTAGACCAAAGGAAGAGAAGCCTTTGAAACCAAAGAATGAAAGGAAATTGGTAGAGTTTAAATTTCATTGTCACTTAGGAGCTTTGGTTTCCTATCTTAATACTTTCAGGATGTTGACTCTTGATCAGCTGGCACTGACCTGTGTTGATATGCATGACTTTAATTCTTTATCCTTTACTGATGATATTTGAAGCAGAGAGGCTATAATTTTGCAAATGTATATTGTAATCTAGGATTCATTTTATACACTTATTTCTTACTCTAGGTCTCTGGAAACTGATTGTGTTTTTGGTATTTGCACCATCTCTCTAAATTGGCTTGGGATGGCTCGGAGTTATTTCTCTCTCTGTTATTTCCATTTCTAATTCATCTGAAGAATTCAACTGCCGAGTTTCAGTGAAGCAGCAGATTTGACGAAGGAAAAAACAGAACAACAAGACTTTGGAGTGATATTTTTCTTCACCCAGAAAGAATTGATCAAATCAAGCAAAGACAATTTATGAAAATTGGATTTTGATCATTTAGGAAATTCATACTTGCAGCATAATGATATCACACAGATTTAAAAAAATGAGACACAATACAATACTATATTTGTCTATGTACTTCCTGCAAAGTTCTGGAAGATTTGAACTCAGATAACATACTTGACCAAGTTACCATGATCAGATTCATTTGAGAAGAGTTGATAGTGTTCACAAAATTTGATTTATTCAGTATGTCATGCTTATGTGCACTTGGAAGAGTACCTGTGATTCGGGAAAAAATTATCTCCATCAACATTTTAAGCAGAGCTGAAGAGTGATTAATATGCTCAAAAAGAGGTCCATTGCAATGAAGGTCCTAGTAAAAGAATAAGTAGGTAACTGAAATTCATTGTTTGGTTAATGGTAGAATTACCCTGAATACATGTCTCATATCTTCATTTCTTCTCCATCTATTGTCCATTTCTTGGACTAAAAGTTTATAATCACTTACTTTTGTCTCTCTTAATTTTTTCACTTTATTTTTTACTATGAAAATCAGAAATAGGTTTTAAAATTAAATAGTATCATATCATTTTCTACTTAGCTGTCACTTATTATCTGTTAAGCATATAGTGAAAAAATGTTTTTCTTTGGCTTTTGAGGTACCACAGGACCCAATCCCTGTTACCCAGCTTTTATCCAAGAGCCTCTACTACCAGGAGGGACCCCACATGTCTGTTGTGTTGCTTATTGTATGGTGATCACCTTTGTAAAAGAAATTTTGTAAATAGTAAAGCCTGAAGAGCTATACAGATGTTTTAAGCCTAGCTTCCAAAGCTATCTGTTGGCATGAGTTCCAACATGTTTTATTGTTCAGAAAGGAGTACAGGGTCAGCACATCTTCAAGGATAAAAGAAACGGACTTTGCCTGATCATGAGCAAACGACACGGTCACATTGTAAATAAATATCTTGAATAGAGATATTACTGTAGCCATCCTTGGGAACATAATCTACAAAACTGATTTTTTTTAAAAAAAAGCTCTCTATATTTTTCTTACTTTTTGGCCTTGAATGTGGAAGGCAATGAATACCTCTTTGCATTGTTTTTTCTTATTCTTCAAAACTTTCTAAAGCCTATTGTCTCTATTTGATTTTATGTTTTCTTGTAATTTTCTTCTCCCAGAAGTACCAGACTAAATCTTATTTTGCATTGTGAATTAGTTCTTTCCCAGTCACTTAAAGAAATATCATTAAATTTAAAACTACAGATTGACACTGGTACAGTGATATGAATAACTTCAATAACCCCAAATGACTAATAGAAAGGTCACCTAAAACATAAATAAAAAAAACTCCAGAGTTAAATGACCTCATAAATCAAATGGACCTAGCAGATATCTATAAAACATGCTACCCAAACACTGAGGAAATACACATTCTTTTCAGTAGTCCATGGAACTTTCTCTAAAATAGGCTACAAATTAGGACAAGTTTCAACAAGACATTTAAAAAAATCTCATTCTGTATTCTATCTGTCCATAGTGGAACAAAGCTAGATATCAACAATAATAAAAATGACAGGAAGTTCACAAACTCATAGAAACTAATCAACATGCTACTAAATCAAAATTGGGTGAAGAAATCAAAATGGAAATTCTAAAAAGTTTCTTGAATTGAATATAAATAAATATGCAACATACCAAATTCTTTGAGATAAAATGAAGGGAGTTATAAGAGAAAAAGTTTATAATACAATGTGTTTATACCCAAAAGCTTAGAAATTTCAAATTCATAATTTAATGATGTGCTTGAAGACTTTTAAGACAGTAAGGACTAACAATCTGTATATGTGAAACAATAACCAGAATCAGTGCTGAAATTTAATGAAATCAACACACACACACACACACACACACACACACACACACACACACACACAAATACAACACCCAGTCAACAAAACAAATAATTGGTCTATTGAGAAATTTGCAAGATTGGTAAACCTATCTTTAATAACATTTAAATCAGTCCATGATACAGGATATTTGTCTTTTAGCAAATATTGATGCATGTTAAGAATTACTCAAATACTTAGTCTTTCTAGTATGTACTAGTAAATTTATTCCTGTCAATGTAACGTCTTGGAATGGATAATATTGTTGTTTTACACCTGTTTTTATTGTATAACTTAGATATATTGTGCAAGCCATGCATATTTGGGATTTTGGAGATTGATTTTCTTTTGTAAAGTTGAATGGTTTGGCCTTGATGTTATGAAAGACTGACTCATTTTTAATTTTTTTGCAATTGTTGGTTTTGTTTTGTGGATTTTTGGGATGTGTGTGTGTGTGTGTGTGTGTGTGTGTGTGTGTGTGTGTGTGCTCTTTGTTTCCTTACCATGCTGGTGATCAAATCTAGGGTCTTGAATGTTGCATCAAACAGTACTGCTGAATAACAGCCCAAGGATATCCATTTCAATTTTTTGTTTATGTTTTCAGAGAAATATGGTGTCAAAAATTTCACAGGCATTTGTTTTATAATTTAATTTGTAAATGAGTTACCTAAGCCTGTGTTTGTTTCAATAAATGACTATTTAAAGCATCATTTTCCATGTTGAGACTTGTTCCTTCTTTATTTCTAGCTAATGTGACATTAGTTTGAGACTAGTTTAGGTCCTTTCTGATAAGTATAAAAAATATTGCTTTTTTGTACTAAACGTTATAATTCTTGCTGTGGTTGGCAGTTGTTTTTAGCTTGCACAAGGTAGCATTTTTACACCATATGAAAGAAATAGAAATTCTTAGAGTTCCTGAACCATTGCCATTTATATTGTTTTACTATTTTGATGAATGTATTTTTCAGCCACTTGTCTGTGACCTCATCTGTGGATTTACTATGTGATATCATTGAATAGACATTGCATAATTTGTCCTCATAATAATTCTGTGAGAGAGGCGACATAATGTCTCTGTTTTAAAAGCCAGGAAGCAGAGCTATGAGAAGACTTTGTAAGATGCTCAAAGTTACATCTTTTATATTTGATAGAGCTAGGAGTCAAAGTCAGTGATTTTGATTCCCGTTTTTTTTTTTGTTTTTTTTTTTTTTTTTTTTTTTTTTTTTTTTTTTTTTTTTTTTTTTTTTTTTTTTTTTTTTTTTTTTTTTTTTTTTTTTTTTTTTTTGTTTTTTTTTGTTTTTTTTTTAACACTTGTGATATACATTTATTTCTAGACTTGGAATTGTTTTAATTATTTATCTTCTTTTTAGGACTTCTATGAATAAATTTAACAGGGTGTTTCTAAGAATGCGACTTTAACAAGAGGGCAGCAACTTTAATATATCTTGGAAGTACTGAATCATGTGTATTATGAATCCCAGAGTGAATAATGAGACACATATCACAAGGTCTGGGGGCTTAATGGGCTTTATCTCCAACATACTTAAGAACTTTCCCTTGTACATCTGTCATCTTTTCACAGTCCTGTTGAAGCATCATTATCCCACTGGCATCCTACCCACTGCCTAGCCAGAGATCGTTTTACTGTTCCATTTTTCAAATACTCAGTGTTGCTTCAAAGGGGTAGGGTGATAAAATAACTTAAGTCATAGAAAAGCAATCCAGTAACAGACTATTAAAAATAGAGCAAATTACATAGGACTGCTAACATGTTTTATCTTGAAAATTTATCTGGAACATTTGCCTAACTGGAACAATTTTGCATATTCACTTCCATCTGCCTATGAAATACTCCCTTGGATAAAACTTCTCCTTGTTCTGAATATTCAACATTAACTATTCCCCCTGGCTTTTTAAAATTCACATGTTTATTAGAAACACAAATCAGGTAGTTTGTATTATTTATATGTGTAGTCTTTTGCACTACACATTTTTTTTTTAGTTTAACCTGCCATTTATTCATACACGTTGGAACTGCATATGAATAACTCATCTAAAACAATCTCCAAAGCATTAAAACCAATATACTTCATCATTCTGTGAATTTGTTTCACTCCTTTGCTGTCTCTCATAAATATAGGAGTTAGCAAATGTGCTTCTAGAGTCTTTTCAGTGGGAACTTTTTCTTGGATGAGATGGTTAGAAAGCAGTTTTAGTTCATTTTTTTTGAAGGTTAAAATGCATTTTATTTTATTATTATTATTATTATTATTCCTTTTCTGTATTTGTATCATAAAGTCACTTTTTTATCTTAGTTTGGATAAGAGATGGTGAACAATTTCATACAGTATGTAATGCTATCATCACATTTGTGTGACCCATTTTTTTGCACCACCATTAGCAGTTCCTTTTACCTTTGTCTCCGAAGCAAGAATTGCTCTTCAAGGCTCCTGAAACTCTAGTTTTGACTAAGGAGAGTCATTGATGCTGATATAAGAAATCTACTGCTCGCCCTGAACTTTCTCTTTTTGTTCAGCTGTGTATATCTCAAGTTCACCAACCTATGCCAAGACTGTTAGTTTAACAGGATCAAGTCTGGACCTTCTGGCCAGCAATGAATTGTAGATTGTCCCTGATGTTATTGTTTGGATTGTCCCTTTCTTTGCCTTTGGCTTTTGTACGTTGATCCCAATCTACTTTGTGGATTGTCCACAACCCTAGAACCATCTGAAGTCCTAGAAACTGTGGATGCAGATAGGTAGTTGATGAATTCTGTGTCCAGGTCTTAAGCAACAAAGGAAGGTGTCATAAGACATCTCTCCCTTAAAATTAGTTTTCTGTTATATTCAAGTGAGCAAGGTATGAAGGGGTTTCAAGTAAATGAGTGAAGCTAAGTCTACATGTAGAATTTTTTCAAGGAAACAGAAGGTCACAGTAGCTAGCTCCCTCATTAGGAAAGCCAATCTCCAATACATGTAGTCTGATTAGTAATCACTAGGTAAATGGATTATTATGTCAATATTTATTTAAAGCACCTTACAACATGAAATGCAGGGGATGCTGGGCTGATCAATTGTCTGGATGAAATGGATCTTCCTTCCACGAGGTAGGGAAGCAGAGAGAGTACTGTGCTCATGAACCTGAACATTAAGCTGTTCTTGGCCATGCCTTAAGGATACAGCTTCAAAATTATTGGTGAATCCCAAATTTATGCTAGCCCAGAGGCCACACTCTTAGGTCATGGAGGTGTTGAATCCTACTACACTTTCGTCTTTTGTCTTAATAAGAAAGTTCTAAATCTATTTATGAAACTATATATATGTATATATATATATATATATATATATATACAATAGAGACAATTATCAAGAAAAGTCTAGTAGAGTGAAAGTAGGAGCCATGACATAAACAAAATAAAGCTACAATTAGATAAACAACAAACACAAAACATATACTAAATGTCCAAAATACTGATGTATGGCAAGATACAGAGATCACTCTAAAGCTGTTTATTTTGAATAATATTTATCTAGTATTTAAGTACTCTTTCACTGAGATAGGGAATGATCATAACTGAAGCTGTCTAATCTTTAACCCCATCAAAGACCTGAGAAGGAAAATATATTATCTGACTAAGCTGGAAGTACAAGCTAGTAACTTTGCTAAGGAGGAATAACTTTGAGGAGCTAAATCCCATCACAAAGACTAACCATTTGAAATGAGTTTTCATGACATGAAGGCAATAACTAGGTAGACCATGAACTGGCATTGAGTTTATATAGAAAGAAAGAAAGAAAGAAAGAAAGAAAGAAGAAAGGAAAGAAGAAAAGAAATGTAGATGTAGCCACAATGTAAAAACTACCACCAAAAGGCATAAACTATTGCTGTACAGGGCAAAATCAGATCATGAAACTGTTCAGGACTGAAAACAATGACAGGTGAATGTTCTCTTGTATTATCCATTTGCTATTTTTGACCACCTGATATGTATTTACTTTCCTATAACAAGTACTAGGAGTTTGTTGTGAAGTCTCTATTTTTTCTTTATATCCTGCCTATGGGCTTAGGTGATTGAATTCACTCTAAAGTCAGGTACATTAGGTAGGACATTTTGGAAAGGATACAAGAATATCTAAACTCTATTGTGGAATTATTTAATGGCAATATATTATACAACAGGATTAATAGTTATTGAGGAGTCTATATGAAACACTCACTGAAAGATTGAACTTTTGGACAATTCTTGGAGGGTTAAAATGTCTCATGTGGAGGTGGCAGCAACTCTCCCTCTGAGAATGCAGGGAGAAAACAGGAAGGGTAGGCAGTATGTTTGCTTAGTAGATTCTGGCCCAGACCAGCCTCAATATCCAGACCAACTGTCCCAAATAGAATGTTCTCAGCTACTTGGTCCCAAATAATCACATAAAGTCTTCTATTAATTACATGCTACTTGGCCTATGACTCAGGCATATTGCTAGCTAGCTCTTGCATCTTCACTCAACCCATTATTTTTATATTGTTTAGCTAAATGACTAGGTACCTTTTCTTAGTACAGCATTCTGGTCTTCTTTCCTCTGTATCTGCTAGTGTCTCTGTGTGATTCTTTCTCTTCCTGGAGTTTTCCTAGTCTGGTAGCCCCACACTACCTGCCTTCTGGCCAATCTGTGTTTTATTCAACCAGTAAGAGGCACAAGTATCTACAATGTACAAGGGTATAATCCTACAACAAGCATGTAACTGGTCTTCAAAGGGGGGTTGTCAATGCCCCATTCAGGGGTCCCTAAGACTTCAAAGCCATGCTTTCTAGGTCTTGCTCAAAGGTACCTGCACCCACCACATCTCCCCCTTTTGTCTAAATAAGAATAATTTAAATCTAAGTATAAGATTATATACAATAGATACAATTATAAGGTAATGTGTTGGAGAGGAAAAAGGTAAATAACATAAACAAGGTGAAACTACAACAGACAAACAAACAACATAAAGTATATCTTAAATGTCTAAAATATTGGTAAGTGACAATATATAGGAATTATTTTAAAATTGTTTAATCTTAAAATATATGAATCTAAAACCTAAATGCTCTTATTTAATATATGAGATGGTAGTAACCTTAACTATCTAGTCTTTAACTCTATCAAAGACCTGAGATAGAAAATATATTATCTGAGTAGGCTGAAAGCACAAGCAAATAACTTGTAAAATTTAGGAGAGAACAGTGACAGTCAGGTGCCTAGACAATCACTCATAGTTTTTCTGTAAAGTTGGAGCATCTAATTTTGGGGGCTACAAGCTTAGGATATCTGACAGATCTTGTTAGATGCAGAATATTTTGAGAAACTGTTTTATCTTGTCTTGGCAGGTTTTAGTAGTCTATATTTTGTCTTGCTCATCTTGATTGGACAGCATATTTACTTTCAACAGTTGAGCCAAGGGCAGAGCAATAAGCCATTGTGCACCAAGGAAGACAAACTCTTTGTGGAGTATCCTTGATGTCTAACATTATCACGGGAAAGAAACAGTGCTGCTAGGAGTTATTGTGTCTCTCACAGCCTAATTTTGAATAACAAAATATTAAATATCATGTTCTCTAGGTCTATGAAATATTTGAAGAGTCCTGTCTATCTGACATATTCTACTATGTACCTGAGAAATGTAAACAATGTGACTAGTACATGCCAAACCTATGTAACGTGATCTGAAATTTATCATCTTAAAGACTAAAGCTTACATTGTAAAAATGAACAATCTATAAATGGATGTACAGTTTTTGAATAGTTACTTTTAGTATGGCAATCATATAAACATTAAAAAAAGGCAAATGTATAGTATAAAATGGCAACAGTATCTTAAATATATATTATCATATAAAATATCTAAACAGAGGTAATAAAACATCTTAAACAGAAATAGAATATATGTATACATACGTATATATAATTATGACTAATGTAATTAAACAGAGGTAGAAATTGCACAGCGGAATTGACAATAATATATTTAATATACATTAATGTGTAAAATATTTTAAACAGAGCTAGAAGTATATGCAAAATATGGCAATTATAGATTCAATTTTTGTATCAATATACAAATTACCTTAGACATATAAAATAATTTTAGATTTGAATTTGTATCAATATGCAAATTATCTCAAGCAGATGCATAAAATAATTTTACATTTGTATTTGTATCAATATACAAGAATATATGTTAGTGTAAATTGTCTATGGCTCATAATTATGGCTAATAATTATTTACAGATAGATAAAATAATCTACTTATATCTATCCTCTCCTAGTCTAGTCTTGGCCTAGTCTCATGGTCCAGAAAACTACACTGGGTGCCAAGTATTGTAAAAGTTATTTCTTGGCAATTTGCTTATATAACAAGATTAATATTTATTGAAGAGTCTATATGAAATAATCTTTGATACAAGATTGAACCTGAGGACAATTCATAGAGGGTTAAAATGTGTCACATGGCAGTGGCAACCTGCCCTCTGAGAATGCAAAGAGCAAACAAGAAGAGCAGGTAGTAACCAGTCTTCACAGAGGACCTGGCCACACTCCATACATGGGTTTTCAAGACCTCAAAGCCAAGCTTTTAAGGTCTTGCTCAAAAGTGCCTGAACCCTCCATAGAACTCAGATAGCACTTCCTCAACTCTCTTCTCCCCCTAGATATTTGCAGGTATAAATGTTACTAAGATAGAAGTGTGTGTAGAACATGAAACAATGATGATTGAGTCAGAAGAGATGGGGAAAAATAATTATGGTCTCATTGACTCAGTAGAAAGTATTACAGAATAAACCAAACATCTCAATACCTGTCTGCGGATCATTCTGTGGATGGATCTGACCAAATCCTTGTACTTTCAATATTTCAATGTTCTTTAGTTTTAAATTGTCAAGCATGGCTTTACTGTCAAAGTGATTTCTCCTTCACACTAACTTTACTAGCCTTTTAATTATTAAAAATCTGAATATTTAAAAATACTGGGATTATAGTCCATTTAGAGTTATTTTCCTGGGAAAATAGCAGGTTAAAGAATACTTACTAGATATTTTGTGAAATGTCTTATGTAACCCCAAGGTAATAATTTAACATGCAAAATAGAAATTTACCATGTCCTTATATATTTTCACTTAAAAGAAATTATGTCATTTGCGTACTAATTTTATAAAATAGTTGGCATAAGAATGATTATCCTATGCATGAGAAAAATTGAGGGATTTTGTACCTGGGCAATCTAGTTCACACAACAGATTGAGTCACAGATAAAAAGCTTCAGAATCTAAGATCCCTCTGTGTTCCATTACCTCTTTTCTCACTGAGATTTTGGAAGACAGCTCTAGCAATACATTTGTCTTTTTGCTTACTGATGAAACATATGAAATACCAGAGTCTAAAAAGTAATTACTGAAGGGCTGGAGTTAAAATAAGAATCATATACCCATTTTTTAACTTTATTACTTAAAAGTGTCCACTTCATACATAATAAGAACTTTTTTTGTTTTTGTTTTTGACACACACAGATAATACAACTTATATGTACTTATTACTGGTTACTCCTTAGTGATTTTTTGTTTATTAGTATGACATAGTTAAGAATGGCAATGGAGTACTACTCAGCAGTAAGAAAAAAATGACATCCTAAAACTTGCAAGCAAATGGATGGATTTAGAGAATATCCTCCTACATGAGGTATCACAAACCCAGAAAAATAAGCAGGGGATGTACTTACTCATTAGTGGACTTTAAACAAAAGGAAAAGCATTCCCAAGCTGCAAACCACAATCACTGAACAGCTTGGGATCTGAAACACCTTGGACTGGCACCTTGGAGCCCATTCCCTCCAGAGGAACACCTGACCCAGTCTTGGTGTTGGAAAGAGGAAAGTGGATTTGCCTGGAGTAGATGCTGAACTAAGCCACCTTGGGACCTTGGAACCTCCTGCCCTTGCTGGGGAGGAGATAAAGAGAGGGGGAGAAGACAGAGTGACTGGGAGGGGCAGGAGGGGGAAGGGAGTTTGTGCAAGGGGATACATGGATTAAAAAATATGACTTTATTCATATTTTAAAAAAGTAAAAAAAAAATTAGAATGTGTTTAGACTGCATTGTCAGCCAGGATAACAATGTGACTTCTGTAGCCATAGAACTGACTTAAAAAAAAATCAAAGGTCTGTATCTCCAAGTTTTATTTCAACAGTAAGCTACTTATAGTGAGTGTGCAAAATACACATCAACAAATATGGAATGTTAGTTTGACAAATAATGCATATATAGGTAGCTTTCAAAATGTACTTAAACCAAAGTGGCTTTGGAACTATAATGGATAGCAGAGGCTTCCCTGGCTCTCAGTCCACCTTAGAAATCATAATTTTGTATATTTTTTTAACATTCTCTCAAAAGAGTATTACCACAGAATAGGTTTTCTTAACAACTTTCCTGCTGAACTCTGTCCAGTCCAGTGTGTGTCAAGAAAATGTTTTCATTCCATCCTATTCTTTCTTGGCTAGAGAAAACTTTAATTTCTGGAAAGCTCACATTTTAAAAACATGGCTTATAAAAGCAGTTTTTTTTTTTTAAAGAATGAGAATGTCATTGCTTCCTAAGTATGAAAACAAATTATATTACTCAAATCACTTAGCAGCTTTTTTATCAACACACTCATCTCTGGAAAATGCTTATTATCACATAAATACTATGCCTACTCCCAGCTTCAGTGCACAGATTCAATAAACATACGTCAGAGCATTGTGTGTAATATTTATAATGTAATCACTGTAAAAGAGAACTAGCAGAAGTTCTAAATAATTGGAGGTTCAATAATTAAATGAATGTGTATGATGAAAATGTTGGAGGGTGAACTTGGAATGAGAAGCCCATTAAGTATTTACCAGCTTTTATAATATACTCAATGATGTTGCCAACAGATCCCAATTCTATCCTTCTTCTGTCTTTGTTGTGTGCCCTGTGGTACTATTCATAAATTACTGAAACAGTATTCCAACTTTATATTTTTATATCTTACATGTTTATTTTAATATTCTTGTGCTTTATGGTTCATTTATTTATTTTTTGATATTTTTATTAATCTATTTAGAAATTCATCCATGTATACATCTCTCTAAATCATCTCAGCTCCATACTCTCTTTTCTACCCTTTCAACTTTTTTGACTCATTTAAAAATAATCTTTAAAGTTCAATATGTATTGCTCATATGTTTGTGGGTATGGTACCATGCAGAGTGCCGCAGCCTTATAGAAAATTAATTTCCTTTTTCAGAAGCCATCAACTATTAATAGATCCTGAACTAGAGGTGAATAATTATGGCCCACCATCCACCCTATTCTCCATTTGCTCTGTGATGGTATGATAACTTGTTTCAACTTGTGAAAGTCTTATGCAATCAACTATTGCTGCTTTGAGTTTATAACTGCAGCATTCCTGTTATGTGTAAAAGATAATTAATTTGCTCTGATCCTCCCTGGCTTCTGGCTCTGATCTTTTCACCCCCTCTTCCATTATTGCCCTTGGGCCTTGAGAAAAGAGATGTGATACAGATGTCTCATTTGTGGATGAGCACTCTATCAATACATTTTCCCTATGCTTAGAACTGTTGTGAATTTCTACATTAAATATTTTCCACTGCACAAAAGTATCACTGATGAGGTCTAAGAGCTGCATTACTTAATCAATACAGAGATACAAATTTGAGTATAGTACAACACAATTTTAATCTGGCAAATTAATTGTAGTAGGTTAACTTCTGGGTCCTATTTGATCTCCAACAAATGAATTCTTGGCCAGATTTACATTATCAATATTTCTTCCTGTAGAGAAGACCCTAAATCTAATCTGAAAGTGGTTGGTTCACTCTTTAACATTTATGCCATTATTGCTTTCTTACTGCTCTGTTTATTATTGTAATTCGCAGTACAAATATGTCGGTAAGAATTTTAATGACTTTTCCCTCCAGAAGCCTGAATATCAGTGTCAAAGCTATCCAATATAGAGGAAGCGTTTGTTCAGTACCAACTTCATTTTTTCATGTCCTATGACAAAAGTGGTGTCTTTAGCAATAGGACCTTATTATCAAGTTCTGATAGGCAAGCAAGAATAATTACAATGGTTAGTATTATTTTAATTGTCTCTGGAAAATTTCTGAGCAACATTCAAGGGGAAGTATTAAATGAGGGTTTCACATTGTAGCCTGGGTTAAACTATATCTTTATATACAGACTGGGATAAGAGAAATTAAATTTCTGTAGTTTTATTTCTTTTTTTCTTTGCTTGTATATAAAGATAATGTCCCATGTATGCTGGGTTAATCCTGAATGCATTATGTAGTCTAGAATGAACCTAAATCCTTATACCCAAAGTAAAACAGTTCTGGCTTTCTTTTTTTCATACTTAATTTTTTTATTTTGATATATTTTAACAATTGAAAGAACACACCAGTTTTATTCTATCAAATCATAACTTTAGGATATATTTGTATCAATTTTTAGAAAAGCAAGTGAAGCCCTATATGATTCTTCTGATTTTACCAGCACTGTGTAAACAAAGACAATAGAGTAGTGGTTAGCACATAGCATTCCATTTCATAATTTTATACTCCTATTTCATGTCTTTTGGATCCAAAGAAAATTCTGCAAAATATTAACTCATGAATGTTTACATGACAGACACTAGTCTCACAGTTACACATGCATCTCAATACTGCCCCATCACCACCCTATAAGGTTAGTACTCAATCCCTCCTTAAAAAAAGTAATGAAACCCAAACCAAAGTAATGTGCCCACTTCCAATATGCTTATGCTTCATATAAACAATATATTACATACAGCTTCTGCAATTCTTGGCACAGCTTTCTGAGTTGGAGGATATAACTCTTCTATAGTCACTGTTTCTGTTCTTGTCATTTTGAGACAGGATCTTTTCCTTTTTCCTTTATCAGGTGGCTTTGAACTTTTGATACTTCTGTATCAGCCTCCAACATTAGGATTACAGGTGTGTGCTCCCATACTGAGTTTCATATTCTTTCTGAAGTACTAAAAAATTAGCTCCTGCACTGTCTGTTCTGCTGATGGCAAACAAGATTCTGGCTTTCTGAGAATTTGAATGTTTCTATTGGAATATTAGGTGTTCTCACTGGATAGTGGACTTTTCTTCTCAGCTAGTGGGAGCTCTTGGACTGGAATCTGGTTTGACAGCTGGGAATCAGCATGGGACTGAACTAGGCTTCTGAATGTGGTGATAGTTGTGGTGGCTTGGTCTTTTTGGAGGGCCCCTGGCATTGGGAACAGGACTTAGCTTTAGTGTATGAACTGGCTCTTTGGAACCCAACCCTGTGGTGGGACACCTTGTTAGATAAAGGTGAAGGGGCTTGGTTCTGCCTCAACTTGATATTCCAGATTTTGTTAATTTCCCATAGGAGACCTTACCATCTCTGAGTGAATTGAGGGTAGGATAGAGGAATGTGGGGGCAGTGGAAGGAGGGGAAGGAGGAAGAACTGTGGTTGCTATGTAAAATGAAAAATAATGTAATAAAAATTATAATACATAGTATATTCCCAGCTGCAAAATTAGGCCTTAAGTGAAATAATAGAAAATGATGCCACTGTAAAGTAACAACTCCACTTTGTTTAACATTAAAAAAAATCAAAAGATGAATGAATCAGAAGAGTGGCAATTTTCTGATTTAAATTCCATCACTTTCATCTTTAATTTCAATTTACTTTTCCTTAGGTACAGCAAACAGATAATAAATTTGTTGCTTTATTTCCTTTTTGTATCTTCTCTTATCTCAGATTAAAAATATGGATAGTGCCAAAAATATTTCCAATGGCATTTACTCTACATTCATATTATAGGTTGATGACAGGCAATAATGACTTTTGTTTACATTTTTATGTCTTTTTGAACCACCTATTGTAGATATTAGAAGGTAATGATAATAGAGAACCAGACACAAAGTTTAGATTCTGTGTTCAAGAAGAAAGCCATGATAAAGAGGAACCAATCTCCTTCTATCGAAGTAGAGTATTTAGGGTTATAGAGGAAAGGAGATTTTTCCTCTGGGACTAGAGATGACAGCTAGATACATTTGATCATAAGTATTTAGAGAAAAAATATATCCATGCTCTTTTCACACAGACACAGTAGTAGAGTCAACATGTGGTTCCACAGTGTGGGGAAGGGAGGCAGATTGAACAGGAACTGGAGGAAAGTAGCAGGTGAGACTGAGCACTCCAAGGGATCGTAATTCTGTAAAGCATCAGAGTCATATGATGTATCATAATTCACATGTGTATCTGTGAGTCCAACTAAATTTAATAGAGTTTTACTAAATTATAATGGTAAGAAAGTACTAATAATCAACTCTTATTGATTATTACATATAACATCAAATTGACACTTTAGAGAAGAAAGTGAATCTGAACCATCTTAAAAAAATGGGTTATTTATATCATGACTGCCAATCTAAATTTATAACACTGTTTTAAGTGTATTTGTTAGGAGTTTGATTAAACCATTTTAGTGTTTAGAAATAGTTTTTAAGCTAGTGATTGATTTGTTAACACAAAGTAAGGGTTCCTTTCTTAGCATTAATTTTTGTAGATCAAACAGATACAAATGGAGAATAATCAGACAAGAAGTGCAAATGAACTTTCAAAAAATGATTAAGTCATTATTTTTTACTGAAATCATAAAGTTTGACCCTATATAGAGATGCCATGAGGAAATAACCTTTCTAAATTCAGAGTGATAAACATGTCATACTACATTCCAGTTAATATCTTATGATATAAACACACTCATTTGTTAATTTAAAAATACCTGAATGAAAAAAAAGCAGCATGAAAACCATGTGCAAAGTATTCTACTGGCTCTGGAGGCTTAGAGTATCCTTACCTATACCCTAAAGGTCACATCTTGTTGATACTTTTTTTCTTATTTAATTCTTCCCCATTTTCAGGTTCTCTGTCCACCAACTTGTGTTATTTGTGGACTGTCACAGAAGGTGATGGCATTGTTGAGAAGTTCTCTCATCCAATTTTAAGTAGTGAAGCTTTGGTCCCAGTCTCCATCAGCAGCATGTGTGCTGCTAAGTTGCACTTCATCTTTGTTTAGTGAGTCTATTGAAATTGAGAGCCTTTGGCAAAACATGTAATTGGGAGTTCTGAACAGATGTTTCTTGAAAATCATACTTTGTTTAGCCAGAAAGAATCACAGTTTCATACTTATATATTATCCATGTTGAAGAGAAGATCAAATGTTATTGTACCATAGGAAGTCCACAAGACATCTTCCATGATGTGTATTTGGTGACATACAGCCACATGGTGATTAAAAGAATCTCTTTAGGGGTTTCAAATAACAAAAGTCCATACAGTAAGCATGAAATCTCTCCTTTAATGATTACAGGAGAATGCAAAAATAAGAAAATGAATACTACTTGTTGATAGTTAAACTGAGATTTCAAGGCAGCCTCTAAAAGTAGTCCCACTAATAGTTTAATAATATTAACATCATAAAATATTCACTATGCTAACTTTTTAATTAAATTCTAGTCACCTATGCTAATTCATTCCAATAATTTTAGGACTAACAATCTCTTAAAAAGATCAATGGTGAACATCATTGAAGAAATAAATGACTGCTTTCAATCTCTTAAACTATTTGTCAGGAGTTTACTTAATTTAGAAAGTAGTTCAGGTTCTCATTGACTTAATTAAAATGTAGATGAGACTATAGAAAAAAAAACAAATGGTCATGTATTAGTGTCTTGATCTCCAGCTTATAACAATATTAAGAAATGCAGAGCTTACTGAAAGGAAGTTAGATCACAGGATCACAGGGCTATGCTATTAAAGGGATACTGGGATCCTGGCTCTTCTGTCTTTTTTGCTTTCTGGCTACCATGAAGTGATCATTCTGCATCACTAGACCATCTTGTCCAGGGGGTCTGCTTCACTTTGGGGCCCCAAATGAAGTCTGGGTAACCATAGACCAACAGGATGAAATATATATATATATATATTTTTTTGTGAATTAATTGCTTCAGGTATTTTGCCTTTTTTAAAAAAAATTTAAAGTCTAAGTAACTTGTCATTTAATATAAATATTTTTTGAAGGAATATTTTTCAGAGTCTTTAAAAATGCTGGTGTTCAATGTGTGATTTCTTAGGGGACCAGATACAAGGAATACAGAATTTTCTACATTTGTTTTAGTACTTCTGAGAAACACACCTCAGGGGACCACTCAGTAGCGTATGTTTTGAGGAAAGCTGATATGGAAGATGTTAGAATTTCTGTTTATAATTCAAAGACACAGAAAACAGAAATTTCCATTTTTTTTATTTTATAAAACAAAATGTGTTACTTTGGGGTGAAGAAATCTCGTGTTAAGTGGGTAGCATATATGACATTTTCACATTTAAAACAAAGTCAAAACTGAAGCCTTACTTTATGGCTAGCCTGGGGGTGATGAGATAATATAATGTATCTGTATGAAGGGTTTCTAAAATATATTTTTAATGTATTTCACTTATCATTATGGATGAAAGTGGAAAATTTCCTTGTCTTGGTCTTTAGACAGTTAAGTGACATAGAATGATGAATGTCGAAGGGAAAAAGAGCTATGTTAGTCACTGAAAGGGGAACGATATTTTGTGTTTTCCATGTCTAGGAACATGCCTGTGAATCACTGGGCTACAGTTCTTGATCTATCCCAAAATAAGGTGAGATTATGCCTAAGTAATTTTTTGTAGAGAGTTCAGAAGATAAGAGATCTGTAGTATGAATTAATTGATACTAACATAGGGATAGTAGTTCACATTTTATGTACTTGGCAATGTGTGGAAATGTTTTATATAGATGGTTTTCATAATCTTCAAAACCAACAAACAACACACTAGGTAACTGAAATTCTACTCTTATTTTATGGTCAATGGGGCCTGGAGTAAGATATTTCATATTTTTTCCAGATCTCACAGCTAGTAAGTCATGGAGTGTACATGTGACCTTGAGAATACAGAATATGTGACTTCTAACTTCACATTTTCAATCACTGAAAGTATGCTGCCTGTGTTATGATTCTATTAACAACCAATGTGTGCCACCAGTAGCTGCTATTTTCATGAAAAAAAAAATGTCTGTAGATACAGATATCCAGTACTCTTTGGCATGTATTTCTACTAATTACTATTTGGATACTGGATTTTGTTCTAGTTCTTTTTGCCCCATTCAGCACCATAACCTATGTATGTACCCGAGACTCAACAAGGTAAAGGCTGACCTTAGCTAAGATACACAGAGAGTTATTTGTTAAGAGGAAAAAGGAGCTGGTGAGATGCCTCATTATGTAAAGGTACCTGCAACCAAGATCCTTTGTAACCAAGCAGAGGGAGGAGTGGATAAAGTTAATAAGTACTTAAGTATGCAAAGGTATGTAAAAGAGCACCTTGGGATAAAGGTTGCAATATCTTTTACATAGTATGCAGTCTTAAAAGTCAGACAAAGGCTAGAGACTATCTGCAGTGGAATCTATCATGCAAATGGTGGCAGAATAGGCTTGCATATGAGTAAGGAGTCCTTTGCTTCAGATCCTTCAGATCTTCTGCTTCTAGATATCTAATGCTATGGAGTTAATGGAGGTGTCAGGGCAGCTGTGATCAGATCAGTTACTGTGGGTGATATTCCTAATGGGTTCAGAGCTCAGCATTCTTTACTAATTCCTCATTTCCATTCCCACTGTCATAGTTCAAGCCCTTATTACCTCTTGTCTGGACTACCAGCTGGTCTGATTGACTTTGGCCTCACAGCTATCAAATTCACCTGCAGAATATAAGGCTCTTAAAGCTCCTTTTATTTTTGAAATCATGTCACTCCTTAAATCAAAAGTCTCCTGTGGGTCCCCATCATGTACTGAATGAAGAACAGGCTTTGTAGTCTGGCCTCCAATCGGATCCTGAGCTGATCTTGCTGTACCCCACCTGTCCTACTTTATGCCCCCTATTAACTTACATGTGTCCTTCATCCATGCCTATAGACACCTGCTGGGAGTCTGGGTTTCCTCATGCCATCTCCTCCTTTGCTTTCTGCTTTTCTGTTCACTAAATTATCAGCCTCCTGTTGTCTTTTTATCAGTATTCTACATATGCATTCGTTAATTCCCGTCACAATTGGCTCTTTTATACAGCTCTCTGATCACTTTCACTCTGAGAGGTTTTGGATTGTCTGAACATAATGAGTGGATTTGTGATTTCTTTGTTATGCAGCTGCTATTTTTTTTCTTTAGGTTATAGCTAGAATATATCGTTATACTTGATTTTAGGGCTACTTAGCACAGAGGATTTATCTTGATTATCACCGTACCTCAGGGACTGGTCTGGAGTTAATACAATAAATACCCTAAGAATATTACAAAAGAACTGGTCCCATTATTCTTAAGCAGTCATCTACACAGTCCATAAAGGAAGTGTTTGTGTTTCTTCTCCGTCGGTTTTTCCAACCAATACCCATGGTTTTCTTTTCAATTATTTCCTTTGGAATATAGGTATAATGGTGTAACTCTTCCTCCTCCTCCTCCTCTTCTCCTTCTTTCTACTTGGTACTTTAGATGACAGACACTTTCTGCTCAAATCAGTACTGCATCTTGAGATCAATATCTAAAGCATGAAAGTGGGGGAGAACTAGTATATATTCATGTTGACTGATTGGGTGAATAAATCTTGTAATATAACTAATTTCCTAGACTCCTGAAGTAACAGCTATTTATTCAGATATTCATTGGGCATTATAATAGCTACTTTTTTTATTGTGGTAAACAAATACTCGACAAGAATCAAATCAAGGGTTTAAGATCTATGTTTGGGTCAGGTTTGAGAAAGAAACAGTCCATTGCTGCAGTGGCAGCTCTTTGCCAGTAGGAGCATATTCGAGTTTCTCACTCACATTTAAGGGCACTGGAGATTATACATGAAGAAAAATTAGCTTTTAACTTCCTGAGTTTACACAGCAAGTGACCAAGTTCAAAGTAACCCCTAAGTTCATTTTATTCTGTCCAGTAACACTAGATTCAGGATGGGTCTTTTCTTCCCAGTTGATCCTCTCCTGAAACTGCCTTACCAGCATATCCATAGGTGATCTACTTAACTCTAAATCCAGTAAAGTTGACAATAATGATGAATAGACATCCATTATTGTGAAGACATTGCTGGAGTGGGAAAAAAAAAACAAACAAACAACAAAATTTAACTTTGCTCATGTCCAAGAATGAAAACATTTATTTAATCTAGCCTACTGAGTAAATAAATTAGACAAGCTGGTCATATTTTTATTGACATAAAGTAGCTAAATCGTGCCTTAATTGATTCATAAAAGAATCACAAAATGTCTGTAAGTCATATCAACAGTCCTGGTAAAATCAATATGCCTTGTTTCTTGGCAGGGACATTTGACATCATTAACTTACACTTGATCTTTCATATGCCAGGAAACATTTTGTCCATGCAGTAGATTTAAACTCTTTGGAACAATGTCACTTGACATGCATTCATAGGGCAGGCATCAGCCAATAACTCCAAATGTATAAACTTCAAGTATTTTACAGAATCCTTTCAAAGATTTAAAGAAAGCTAACATCAACATACACTTATTATTCCTGGGGATTACCAGAAGTTACACATTGTCCATCTGTTCTTCCTAACTATTTTAAGTCTATTTCAGGTTAGGTCAGTATTTATGCTATCTGTGTGCAGTACAAATAGGCATAAAATTTTCCATGGCTTATTCACACCATTTGAGAAATGATCTTATGTAAATAGCCATATTTCTAATAAAGTAAAAAATTAAGTTATAAAGTAGAAATTTATTCAAATTTATGAGATTATAGCCAAGAGGTGATTTGCTTTTCCAGGTTCAGGATTATGATAAACTTGTTCAGTTGCCAATTACTATGTAAGTCAAGAAAATTCAAAGACACACAAAGATTTGTGTGTATGTGTGTGTGAGAGAGATAATTCCTTCAGCTTGACTTTTATTTTATAATTACTCTCCTTTCCATCTTTTTACATATTTCTTTCCCAGGTTTTCCTGTGCATTTGAAAATTGGTTTCCTCTATTGACTACTTGCATTGTGGTTTGACTCAATTATTTCTGGATGTAGTTTGGGCATAAATAAATAATGCCTAAATAACTAACAGTCTTGTTGTCTAACATCCATATTCTCTCTTACATTCTTTGCAGTACTTAATTGTAAATAGAACTAAATATTGCTTTGATTATTTAGCATTCATTAAGATCCTTTGGTATGCTTTATAGAAACCACAAAACTCCTGGTGTCTGCTTGAATACAGCTTAGAATACAGTACTCTTGGTGGTACAGCTCTGGATTCTTCCTATATTTTAAAGAGCATTATGTATACAGATTAGTATGTTTTTTTCAGCATTTCATAATTTTCATTCTGATTCAAAATGAAATTTGCAAGTGCATAAACAAATTAATTAAAATGTTCCTAACATTATAATTCATATACATATTTTCATGTTTTTGATGAAATTCAATTTTTGAACTCTTCATTCCGCTAATACTGTTTAATGAATCACAATCAAGTACAATGTTAATTCCTTAAGTTTCCTTCCTTTTCCACTTATAAATATTTTTAAATATGAAACAAATATAAGCATCAAATGTATTAAACAGTTCCAGAATTTCAGACATATTTATTTTTCACATTTCCAGTATTAGAACACACAATTTTCAGAGAGAGTGACTGGAGGGGGTGAGAAGGGGAAGGAACCTTGAACAAGGATATACATGGATAAAAAATTTGACTTTATTCATAATAAAAATAAAAAAGCACAATTTTCTAGAACAAAACAAAACAAAACAACCAAAGAAAAAGCACCCATTCCATTTAATGTTGAAGGAACAAAATCTCACCATTAGATGGGAACGTCTTGTTATGTAGAAAAGAATGAAAGATTGTGAGAGCAAATGGGGATGGAACCCACCAAGAAAACAGTGTCTTTCAGATGAAATGAGACCAATGCACATGTGAATTAACAGAAACAGTGGCAGCACAAGACCCACAGAGATCTAAGCCAGATGGTGTCTCAGTACTCCTCAGGGGAAAGGAACACAAGCTGCCCACTCCTAACCAAGGCACTATCTCCAATTTGTATACCCTTGCAACAGAAAATGTCAACCATAGTTTAGAGTAGGAACTATGACCACAAGTAGATGCCAATATCAAATAAACTAAGTGGATTTTTTGTAGGCTTTCGAGTTCATATTGCTTTGTTTGGAGATTTATTTATTTTTGTCTTACTGTTTTTTTGCTTATATTTTTAATTTTATATTTTTAAATGCTTTATGTGTTGTTTTTTCTGCTTTCTCTTTATTATTATTATTTAATTTTGGTTTGATTTTTCTTTTGACTACTTGTTTTCCCAAGAGAAAGAGAAAGAAGACATAGAGTTGGAAAAATGATAGGTAGGAAGAATTTGGGAGGAGTTGGGGGGAAGCCATGTTCAATAAAGAGAATGAAATATTTTATTTATTTCCATATATCCAAAATGTTGAAAAAAATTAAAGATGTAGACATGGTGTGCTGGCTAGTTTTAGGTCAACTTGGCACAAGCTATAGTCATTTGAGAAGATGAAATATCTATTGAGAAAAATGGCTTCAAAAGATTTGTGTGGCAACCAGAGAAGCCTATAGGGCATTTTCTTAATTATTGATGAATTGGAGACTTCAAAGTCAATTGTGGGGGTGTCATGATCATGCTTAGATGGGTGGTCCTATAACAACAATGAGCAAACCATAAAGAACAAGCCAGTAAACATCATACCTCCATGACCTCTGCCTCAGTTCCTGCCTGCCAGTTCCCACTGTATTTTAGTTCCTGTCCTGACTTCCTTTGATTATCACTTATATGGAACCATAAGACAATAGACCTTTTCTTTCTAAACTTGATTTTGACCATAGTGTTTAATCACCTCAACCTAAAATTTAGCAACCCTAAAAAAACGCAACTCTTAGATTTTTGTCAGAAACCTTTTGTTGGTGTTGTTGTTTTGCTTTATATTTTTGTGCTGTTTTTCATAATATTTTTATTTATTATTTGATGATTTTACATCATGCAGCCCATCAAACTCAGTTATCATTCCTGTCAGTTTCATACCTGCTCTTATGATCTCCCCATTTACAAAAAAGTCCATTCATGCTGCTCATTTACTACTGGAGTATAATTAAACATCCTGTGGTCAGCCCCTTAAAGAAAACGGCCTCAGATACCTCTTTTATTTCCCATTTTTCTTTTTTATTTTTTTTTTGAAAATTAATATCAAACTTTATACAAAAAGCAAAACATTCAGCATAGCTAAAAAAAAAACCCATACAGTAATAAAACTTCTCTTTTCTATAAAATACATGAAACATAAAAAACAAAATCTAAAGTTCCGCAAGCCAGGTTTGGCTCAGCTACAGATGAAGAAAACATAGTAGGTCACAGTTAATGCCTGCAGACGCACTATAGCCACCACAAATTCCTGCTAAGCAACTTTTCTACAGTCAAACCAGAAGTTATTTTTTAATCTTATTTTTTATTTTGAATAGTCTCATTTTTTATCCATGTATCCCCTTGATCAAAGTCCCTTTCCCCTCCAGACACTCTCCTTTCTTCCCATTTCCTTATCTTCTCCCCAGCAAAGGTAGGAGGTCCCAAGGTCCCAAAGTGGCTTAGTTTGGCATCCACTTCAGGCAAATCCGCTTTCCTCATCCCAACATCAAGGCTGGGTCAGGTGTTTCTCTGGAGAAAGTGGACTCCAAGGTGCTAGTCCAAGGTGCTTCAGATCTCAAGCTGTTCAGTGATTGTGGTTTGCAGCTTGGTTATACTTTGCTTTTTGTAGAAAGTCCACTAAATATAAGTGAGTATATCCCCAGCTTAACTTTCTGGGTTTCTGAGACTTTACTCAGGAGGATATTCTTCAAATCCATTCAATTTACGGCTTGTATAATTTTCATAAAGGCGTTTGTATTGTTGTTACTTTCTGTTTCCTCTTCATTACTCTGTTCAGTTCTTGGTGTTGTAGAGTGATCAGCTTTTTTGGTGGTGCCTTATTGTTCTTTATATTGTTATATGTATTTTTGCACTGACATCTGCCCATTGCTTCTTTGGTTCACTGTTAGTCAGGTCTCAGTGGAATCTTAGTCAGGTGTGACTACAGGGGTTGTATGTCTCCTGTCTGCTCTGGACACGGAGTCTACAAAATTTCTTACTCTGGTCAGGCCACAGGATCCTTGCTGTCTGAAGCCATCTGACTCTCACTCTGCCCTGGACACCAAGGGATCACGCTGTTCAGTGAGACAATTGTCCCTCTGTTTTTGTGTTTTACAGATTTCATTTAACAAAGCTTTATATGAAAGATACACCATAGAAGTGAAAAATCTTTTTTTAATACTTTTTTCTTTCTTTTTAAATTTATAAATGAAGTCCTTTTTTATCCATGTATCCCTTTGCACTCCCTTACTTTCCTGGCTCTTAGCTGGACCAAGAACTCAGGCCAGTGCTCTGCCGTGTTTTATTATTATTATTATTATTATTATTATTATTATTATTAAAAAAGAAGTCACATTATCAATCCATGTATATCCTTATTCAAGGTCCCTTCCCACTCCCACCACATCAAGTCATTCTCTCTTCTCCACATATCCTCATCCCCACCATGGGCAGACGGTCCCAAGGTCCCACTGTCCCAATATTGCTTAGCTCAGCCTCCACTCCTGGCAAATCCACTTTTCTCCCCACAACATCAAGACTGAGTCAGGTGTTCCTCTAGGGGGAGTGGGATCCAAGGAGTCAGTCCAAGGGGTTTCTGATTCCAAGCTGTTCAGTGGTTTTGGTTTGGAGCCTGGGCATGATTTGCTTTTTTGTTTGTTTGTTTGTTTAGAGTTCACTAATGAGTGAGTACATCCCCTGCTTATATTTCTGGGTTTGTAATACCTCTCTCAGGAGGATATTCCCCCAAACCCTCCATTTGCCTGCAAATTTTAGGATATAATTTTTCCTTACTGCTGAGTAGGACTCCATTGTGTAGATGTACCACAGTTTGTTAATCCATTCTTCAGTTGAGGGGCATCTAGGTTTGTTTCCAGGTTCTTGCTATTACAAATAATGCTGCTATGAACATAGTTGAGCTAATGCCATTTGAGTGCAACTATGCATCTTTAGAGTATACACCCAGAAATAGTATTGCTGGGTCCTTGGGGAGATTAATTTTCAATTTTCTGAGAAACTTTCACACTGCATTTCGGAGTGGCTGAACAAGCTTACACTGCCACCAACAATGGAGGAGTGTTCCCCTTGCTCCACAACCTTTCCAGCATAAGTGGTCATCTGTGTCTTTTATCTTAGCCAATCTAACAGGTATCAGACAGTATCTCAAAGTTGTTTTGATTTGCATTTCTCTGGTGGCTAAAGATGATGAGCACTTTTTCAGGTGCCTTTCAGCAATTTGTTATTCTTCTGCTGAGAATTCCCTTTTTAGATCTGAACCCCATTTTTTGATTGGGTTATTCAAGGTTTTGCACTCTAGATTCTTGAGTTCTTTAAATATTTTAGAGATCAGTCCTCTATCACTTGTAGGGTTGGTGAAAATCTTTTCCCATTATGTGAGCTATTGTTTTGTCCTATTGACAGTGGCTTTACAGAAGCTTCTTAGCTTCAGGAGATCCCACTTATTGATTGTTGATTTTAGTGTCTGCGCCACTGGTGTTATATTTAGGAAGTGGTCGCCTGTGCCAATTCGAACTGTATTTCCACTTTCTTTTCTATCAATTCAAAGTGGCTGGGTTTATGTTGAGGTCTTTGATTCACTTGGATTTGAGTTTTGTGCAGGGTGACAGCCTTAGATCTCTTTGCATTTTTCTACACACTACCATCAAACTTTGCCAACACCATTTGTTAAATATACTATCTTTTTTACATTGAATATTTTGGGCATCTTTGTCAAAGATCAGGTGTTCATAGGTTTTTGGGCTAATGTCTGGATCCTCAATTCTATTCCATTGATCCACAAGTCTGTTTTTATGCCAGTACTAGGCTGTGTTTATTACTGTAGCTCTATAGTATAACTTGAAGTCAGGGATGGTGATGCCTCCTGAGGTTCTTTTGTTGAGCAAAATTGTTTTGGCAATCCTGGCTTTCCTGCTATTCCAGATGAAATTGAGTATTATTGTTTCAAGGTCCAAAAAATATTATGTTGGGATTTTGATGGGCAGTGCATTGAATCTGTAGATTGCTTTTGGTGGAATTGCTATTTTTACTATGTTGATTATACCTATCCAGGAACATGGGAGAACTTTCCATTTTCTGATATCCTCTTCAATTTCTTTCTTCAGTGATTTAAAATTTTTGTCAATTTGATCTGTTACTTCTTTGGTTATAGTTACTCCAAGGTATTTAATACTCTTTGCAGCTATTATAAAGGGTAATGTTTCCCTTATTTCTTTATCAGCCCTTCTAACTTTAGTGTATAGAAGGGCTACTGATTTCTTTGCATTAATCCTGTTTTCTGCTACATTGCTGAAGTTGTTTATCAGTCATAGAAGTTCCTTGGAAGAATTTTGTGGGTCACTTATGTATACAATCATATCATCTGCAAATAGAGATAGTTTCACTTCTTCTTTTCCAATTTGTATCACCTTAAACTCCTTTCGTTCTCTTATTGCTTTAGCTAAAACTTTGAGAACTATATTGAATAGATAAGGGGAAAGGGGACATCCTTGTCTAGTTCCTGATTTTAGCGGTGTTGCTTTGAGTTTTTCTTCATTAAGTTTGATGCTGGCTGTTGGCTTCTTGTAAATTGCCTTTATTATATTTAGATATTCTTCCTGTATTCCTGATCTCTCCAGGGCTTTAATCATAAAGGAGTGTTGGATTTTGTCAAAGGCTTTTCAGCATCTAAGGATATGATCATGTGGTTTTGTTTCTTTAGTTTGTTTATATAATGGTAACATTTATGGTTTTTTGTATGTTAAACCAGCCCTGCATTTCTGGGATGAAGCCTACTTGGTCATGGTGGATGATATTTTTTATATATTGTTGTATACTGTTTGCTAAAATATTGTTGAGAATTTTAGCATCAATATTGATGAGGGAAATTGGTCTGTAATTCTTCTTCTTCGTTGTGTCTTTGTGTGGCATGGGTATTAGGGTAATTGTGGCCTCATAAAAGGAATTTGGCAATATTCCTTCAGGTTTTACTGTGTGAAATAGTTTGAGGAGTAATGGTAGCAATTCTTTTTTGAATGTTTGGTAGAATTCAGCACTGAAACCATCTGGACCAGGGCTTTTATTTTTGGGGAGGCTTTTAATGACAGCTTCAATTTCCTTAAGGGTTATAGGCCTGTCCCGGTAATTAATCTGTTCTTCATTTAATTTTGGTAGATGGTACCTGTCCAGAAAGCTGTCCATTTCTTCTAGGTTTTCCATTTTTGTGGAATACAGATTTTCAAAGTGTGATCAGATAATTCTCTGGTTTTCCTGGGGGTCTGTTGTTATGTCCCCCTTTTCATTTCTGATTATGTTGATTTGAACACTCTCTCTGTGTTTTTTTGATTAGTTTGGCTAAGTGCTTATCTATCTTGTTGACTTTTTCACAGAACCACCTCTTAGATTCATTGATTATTCGTATTGTTATTTCTGTTTCAAATGTATTGATTTCAGCTCTAAGTTTGATTATTTCCTGCCGTCTACTCCTTCTAGGTGAGTTTGCTTCTAATTGTTCTAAGGCTTTCAGCTGAGCTGTTAGTTCTCTAGTGTGGGATTTCTCTAGGTTTTTCATATAGGCATGTAGTGCTATGAATTTTCTTCTTAAGACTGCTTTCATTGTGTCCCACAAGTTTGGGTATGTTGTGGATTCATTTTCATTAAATTCTAGGAAGACTTTGATTTCTTCCTTAATTTCTTCCTTGACCCAGAGGTGGTTCAGCTGAGTGATGTTTAGTTTCTATGAGTTGGTAGTCTTTCTGTGGTTTTTGATTTTGTTGAACTTTAATTTTAGGCCCTGGTGGTCAGATACGTTAAAGGGATTATTTTCATTTTTTTGTATCTGTTGATATTTGCTTTATGACCAATTATGTTGTCAATTTTAGAGAAAGTTCCATGAGGAGCTTAGAATTATGTATATTCCTTTGCATTTGGGTGGAAACTTCTGTAGATATCTATTAAATCTATTTGCATCATAACCTCATTTAGACTCTTTATTTCTCTGTTGTGTCTCTGTGTGGTTGACCTATGGAGGGGTTAAAGTGGGGTATTAAATTCTCCCACTATTAGGATGTGAGAATTGTTGTGAGAATCGAGCTTTAGCAGTGTTTCTTTTACATAGGTATGTGCCCTTATATTTGGGGCATAAATATTCAGGATTGAAATCTCCTCCTGACAAATTTTTCCTGTGATGAATAAGTAATGACCATTTTGGTCCCTTTTAATTGCTTTTAGCTTAATGTCTACTTTGTTAGATATTAGCATGGCAACCTCAGCTTGTTTCTTAGGACCATTTGACTGGAAATTTTCCCAACTCTTTACTCTGAGCCAGTGTCTGTCTTTGTGATTGAGGTGTGTTTCTTGTAGGCAAAAGAAGGATGGCTTCTGTTGTTCTATGCATCTTGTTAGTGTGTGTCTTTTTATGGGAGAGTTGAATCCATTGATCTTAAGGGATATTAGTGACAACTGATTGATATTTTCTGCTGTTTTTGGTGGTAACTTGTTTGTATTTAAAATCTCTGTGGTATTCTTGTGTGGGATTATTGGTTGTTTGTAGTATCATGAGTGTATCTGGGGTCTTTAGGTTGGAGTTTTTTCTCTAATACTTTCTGTAGTGCTGGATTGGTAGATAGGTTATAGTTAGGTTTAGGGTTAGGGTTAGAGTTATGGTTTCAGTCTGACTTTGTCATGAAATATATTGTTTATTCCATCTATGGTGATTGATAATTTTGCAGGGTATAGTATTCTAGTTTGGCAGCCATACTCTTTTTGCGTCTGTATAATTTCTAACCAAGCCCTTCTAGCTTTCATTGTTTCCATTGAATAGTCAGGTGTTATTCCGATGGGTCTGCCTTTAAAGGTAAGTTGGCCCTTTCCTTTTGCAGCTCTTAAAATTTTTTCTTTGTTCTGTGTGTTTTGTGGCTTAATTTTTATGTGGTGGACTGACTTTTTTGGGGGGTCATATCTATTTGGTGTTCTGTAAGCTTCTTGTATCTTTATAGGCATTTCCTTCTTCAAGTTAAAGTTTTCTTCTGTGATTTTATTGAAAACATTATCTATGCCTTTGAGCTGGTATTCTTCTCCTTGTTCTACTCCTATTATTCTCAAGTTAGGTCTTTTCATGATGTCCAAGATTTCCTGAACCTTTTGTGTTATGGCTTTTGGTTTTAGTATTTTCTTTGACTGATATATCTATTTCAGCTACTGAGTCTTCCACTTAGAGAGTCTCTCTTTCATATCTTGGATTCTTTTGTTTATGCTTGTATGTGTAGTTGCATCTTTTTTCTTCAGGTGTTCTATTTCCATCTTTGCTTCATTTTGTGCCTTTCTTATTGCTTCTATCTCAGTTTTTAGTTCCTGGCATTTTTCTTTCATTGATTTGTTCATCTTCTCCAATTTTTTGGTTGTATTTTCTTCTGTTTCTTTAAGGGAATTTTTCATATCTTCTTTGAAAATGATCATCATAAAGGTATTTTTTGTCTTGCTTCCTTTTCCTTCCTCTTCATTGCTATGTTCAGGTCTTGTAGTTGTTCTTTATATTGTTATATATATTTTTGCACTGGTATCTGCCCATGGTTTCAGTGGTTCACGATTAGGTGGCTCCTGGTCAGTTGTGGCAAGAGGGCTTTTGTGTCTCTTGTCTCCTCTGAGCAAGGGGTCTGCTCAATCTCTGACTCTGCTCTGGGCGGGGGTCTGAATTTCAAGTCCTTAGTCTTTTTCTGCTGATCCAGTTGAGGGTAGGGTTGCTGTGCAATGCCCCCTGTTTCAGGTACAGCTGGAGCATCTCCTCACAGCCAAACTCTATTCCTGTCTGCTAAGGAGTGTGTGTGGAGACAAGCACCACAGACAGAACCTGGTCCTGCAACCAGAATCTGAACACAACTTTCCCTGTCAGGGATTCATGTGCTTGGTCCTGCTGATCTCACCTTACCTCACCTCTTGGTGGAGTCTGAGTCTGTATTTCAAAGTCCTCAGTCCTTCTCCTGTTGAAGCAGTTGGAGGCAGGGCGGCCATGCCAGCTCCCTTGTTTTAGTAGCAGCTGGAGGAACCCTCACAGCCAAAGTCTATTCCTGTCTCTTTGTCATGTTTTTATCTTTGATTTTTCTTATTATTAAATTTGTTCTCTACAGTACACAGATATATTTAATGAATTAATAATTCATTCTCTGCACTGGTTCTAGTCTTCTTCCCACCCCTGTTACCCCCCTCTCCATTATCTACAAATCCTTTTCCCATGTTAATTTATTTTTGTTTTTGTTTTGTGACACACTGAGTTTAACCCAAACCATATCTGTGACCATGGGTTAAACCATATCTGTGACCAGGGGTTTGGATCTCTACCGTGGAGCCTGGTGAGCTTACCCCTAAGTACAAAGTAAAATAAAAATATGATCTATGGCTTTATGAAAGGAAATAACTCTAGTGGGATTTAGACCCTTGGTAAATAACTTCAAAGGAAGTGGCACTATTAGGGGGTGTGGCCTTGGTGGAGTTAGTGTGGTTTTGTTAGAGGAAGTGTGTCACTGTGGGGGCTGGCTTTGAGGTCTCTTCTTTCAGTATGACAATCACTTGACTTCCTGTTGCTTGCCTATGAAGTTGTAAGGACTCTCAGATCCAGAAACTTGCCTGACTCAATGTTGCTATATTGTCCCAACCATGAGGATAATTGACTGAATCCCTGAAACTATAAACTGCTACCACAATTAAATTACATTTTAAAAAACCTGTATAAAAGTTGCTATGGTCATGGTGTCTCTTCACAGCAATAAAAATCCAAACTAAGACACATCTCCTTTTACAAAATCTTTGGGTATGCAATAGGTCATCAGGTAGGATAAAGTCATAAGAGCAATTTCTTATCTATGATTGACTGATGGTTGAACCAAGCTTATGGAGGCTGAGTACAGATGATCACAGCTACTGTAAGCTCATGATTGTAAAGGTTTCACCATGCACTAAAGACAAGTTACATTCTCCCTACATTCTGCTGTTCATATTCTTTCAATTTCTCCTTCTCAAGAATTCCCTGAATTATAGAGAGAATGGCATAAATGCCTTGTTCAGACTTTAACATTCAACTGTCATGTATTCTCAATGCCTTAAACAGGAATGAGTCTTCATATTTTACCCCTGTTCAGGGCAAAGAGAGAAACTTCTCTGATTAAATGTGAGAAGAGAGGCAAACAGAGATTTTAAAATAAAGTACATATGTACAAATAGCATTGGCATTCTTAGTAATGTTTTCCAGGGTTAAGGCTCTGAGAAGGTGTGAAGGAAGAAATTTGGTGTTAAATCCAGCATTTTACTAAACATTTAAAGAAAGGCATTAAAGGTCATTGACATGCTAAGAAAATATTTTAGATACTTTGTTGTTTTCAGGGTCCAGGGACTGTGCACACTTTACATAATGGTGTGGATATTCTTATACCATTTGGAGCTCAATTCTGAACTGTTTATTGCTTGTGGAATAATGGGACCAGAACACTGGAAGTATAATAGAGCCCAGTGATTCTTAAACTTTAGCAGGCTTTATAAGAATCTGAGTAGGAGTATAAACAAGGTTTGCTAACTTCATATTTGAAGGACTGGTAAGGTTTGTAGAAAAAGGCTCAATGTTGATATTCAATATACTTAGCTCATTCTGTTGCTTTTTTAAAAATGGGGTAATTCATTGAAAGCCTCTTATGTAACCTACAACATAGATTCTTTTAGTGTTTCAAATGTCCTTAGACATTTTCACTGTCAATTTCTTCAAATACTTTGAATTTTCTGTGATGCATTACTTATCCACTAAATCACTAGGTTGCAATATGTAAACCATATGGTCACTCATTAACTCTAGATTTATTTCTGGAAAAACTAACAGTTTTCTTTCTCAGTGAACTCCATGGATTCTCTCTGACCTGGGTCTTGGTTGATAAATCTGAGCATCTGTTCATGTGTGTCTTAAGTGTTTACTGAACGTGTACACTGCACATTTGGTATCTATTCCATGCCTACAAACAGTAGGAAACAAAATGGTCTCTGCTCTTACCATGCCTACATTTTTCGGAAAAAACAGAAATTAGCAGATATGTGCAGGCAAAAGAAATATTTTTAGACAACGATAAATGAAAAACAAAAAAGCTTCATATAATATCAAAGAGAATTATATTAAAGAGGGCTTAACAGAGTGTGTGGATAGCCAATGGCTTCCTTGAGAAGAACATATCTGTGGTGAGTGTTCAGTGGCTGGTCCTTCTCTTCAGTAGTCTTCTGTAGATTTGTGTTTAAATTATTACCACTAGTAGTGAGCTCACTGCCAGATTCACTGCTTCTTTGGACTGTGAGTCTGTTTTTTATTCTCTTTTATCTTGATCACTTTTCTCTGGCTGTGTGTTGGGGTACTGCTATCCCAAAATATTCTTACCACTCATTATTACTGCAGCTTCTTGACCCTATTACCAAGACTAAAATATGTCAGCTTTACCTCTGGCAGCACTATGACTGAAGAATTCCTCAGAACAACAATACTGTGTATATGATTATATGTCAATTAATTTTTGTTTAATAAATAGGTGTAAATGTTGGTGTGAGTTTGCTCACTCATTCTCACACACATAAATTTGAGATGTTGATGTCACAATGTCCTTCATCACTTATCTGCATTATTATTTTAATTAATTTAGAGATCCCTGATAATTTAACTTCTATTAGCGTATTCTTTGACAGTTTCATATACATATAACATGTATCATGATTATTATAACCTTTCTAGTATCTCTCCTACTTCTTTAGCAGCCCTCCAACCACCTTAGTTTTGAGACAGAATCTATCACTGTAACTCTCACTCTTATGGCTAGGCTTGATGGCTACCAGCTCCTCAAGAATTTCCTGTCTCTGCTTCCCAAGGCTGAGACTACTCACATTCTCTACAGTGTCTTCTATCTTGAACATCTGGTCAACCTTCATCCAGAAGAAAGAGAGCAAGTCCAGTTCTGGACATCTGCTTGATCTATATCCAAGACCAATGCTTTTCTGGGAGTACTGGTCTGTGCCACTTCTTAGGGAAGGACAAGGGGAGGAAAAAAAGAAATGCTTGCTTTTTATACCTTTCCCACATGTATCATAGAATCATGGTGCAAAGATATTGGTGGAAATTAATGTAGGTGACCCAGATCTACTCTCATCTTCTTTCTTATGCAACAAGCACTTTAACCAATGAGCCATCTCTTCAGCCCAGAACTGTTACATTTCTTAATAGAATAGGGGATTTTTCATTTCTGAAATGATTTTGAAGAAAACTTAAAACAATAAAATCAACTGAATTTAGTGTCCCTATAATTTTACCTGAAAATCCTACTCAATTGGGTGATATATAGACCCATTCAAATACCTCTACATTAAACATCACTCAGATATTTGATTTAAAAAATTTCTGTGCTTTCCAAGAGACAGTTCCTTAAAACAGTTTAATTTTATTGTTAAAAATAAGTGTATATGTGTGGGCAGGGATGCAGAGGGGAGATGGATTTATATGTGCAAGTACAGGTACATATAGAAGCCAGAGGAGGCCATCAGTTCATTGGAAGCTCAAGCTACAGATGGTGTGAGCCGCCCAATTTGAGTCTCATAACTGAACTCAGGTTCTTTGCTATAAGCAGACCATGTTTCTTACTGATGAGCAATCATTCCAGCCCATCTTATGAGATCTTTCTCAGACTAAATTTCTGTATTGTCTATACATGATTCCTCCTTAAATACAGCTTCTTAGAATATCTTTATTTTCTGTATTCCCTTTACTATGTCTTTAGTCAGTTCTGTAGATTTAAAATAAATATCAGTTAAAAAGGAAGAAAGCTGTTGTTTTGTTGTTTGTCTTACTTCTGTGATGTAACAAAGCAACTCAGAGAGGTAGGGTTTATGTTGGCTCACAGTAAGACTGTCATGGAGGGATGACTTGGTAGGGGGACAGCTTCTAGCTATGGCGCAGGGAATGGGGATACTTTCTCAAATCTTGATAGATCAGAAAGACATCTTTCTTTCTGAGATAGATAGATAGATAGATAGATAGATAGATAGATAGATAGAGGGGTTCTGACATTCATTTGACTTTTTTCATCTTTCCTCGAAAATCCATTGCTCATAGGATGGAGAAAAGCACATTCAGGGCATATCTTGCCCCCTTCATTAAATTATGAAAAATCCCTATACATGTCCAAAACTGTGTATTCTAGGTATGCCTAAATACAGCCAAAGAAGGTTACCTTCAGTATCTTCTCAATCTGGCTGCTACTTATACAAAGTGTAGACTATACATATGCTACTTTCTAATTTTTAGTGTTAATTACTCTTCATTTTAAAACTCAAATTAAATTAAATTAATGATGAATCCCTCCTTTTTAATTATTTCCCAATTCCTATTTGCTGCAGTGAAATCATGTTCCCTCCATGAACATGCTTACTTAGACTAACTTTATGTCAGTCACTTTTCTAAGCCTTTAAATACATAAAGTCATTTAATTTTTAAACAATCCTAGGAGGCTGGAATTATAATTAATCCCACTTTATAGATAATGAAATTAAGTCACAGTGCAGTGAAATGATTTGGTAAAGTACTTGTTTCTCATGTGGTCCCAGGATTTGAACATTGAGTGCTTAGAGTTTGTGCTGTTTTTATTCAGCAATGTACAATTTTAAGCTCAGTGCAATCAAGTTTCTTCTTTTATTACAGTGATGGAATTTCCTGTCATCAGATTTTTTTGCAACATCCCAGAGCTATCAAGAGCCTTTTGTTGTCCTTGCTGTGGCATCCACTGCATGCAATATATCTGACAGATTCATGTTTTTCATAAATATAAAAGCAATCCATTAAGTATACTGTATCTGTCTACCTCCCTATCCATTGAGCTATCTTCATCAATCCATTTATAAATGAAGTATCGTCCATCATCTGTTCATAAGATCTGAGTAAAAAATAGATGAGAATTTGACTCTCAAGGTAAATGCATTTTGTAATTCTTATTTTCTAATGAAAATTTTCAAATGAATGACTGACAGAAGACACTATGACTTTTTGCACACACACACACCCCCCACACACATTGTCATTTTTTGGTTTTAGGTTTTTAGGTTTTTATTCATTTGTTTTGAAACATTCTTCTGTGTAGCCAAGGCTGGTTATAATAGTGTTTCTGTTTTTGTTTTATCATTTTTCAGAGTAATATGGTGCCACTGTGATCTATCCTTTGTATTTTAATAAAGACATAGCTACATTATCTCTTCCTTTTCTCTCATTCTTCCAGTGCTTCCCTGACCCCCTTGCTCCTTTTCAAATTCATGGCCTCTTTTCAAAAAATTATTATTGTTACAAATATATTGTACATTTGCATAAATATATAAATATAACCAGCTGAATCTATTTGGTATGGAGTATTAGTATATGTTTTCAGGGATGACTACAAGGTGTTGTTTACTAATTAGAGGGCTCATACCTAGGGAATAATAATGCTCCATCTTTAAGTGGTTAATTGCACTAGGCCCTTTAAATTTTGAAGTTTATGTTAGTGGGTATGTTGGTGTTGTCATTGTTCAGGTCTTGATTAGGAAGCCATATTATAGCTCTCCTGTCATTCCTAGGAGCCATTATCTTGCAGCAGATGTCCTTGTCATGTGACCCATACAATCTTCTTGCCCTTCTGTGATATTCTCTGAGCCTTAGGTGTTAGGATTTTATTTTAATGTATCTACTGGAGCTAGACAGTTCCTAGTAACAAACATTAAGATATATGATAAAAAGTAAGTTGTGTGGCTTCAGATTTCTTTCTAAGCAATGATGATAGAAATAGGATAATGGGGGCTGGAGAGGTGGCTCAGAGGTTAAGAGCAGCAACTGCTCTACCAGAGGACCCGGGTTCAATTCCCAGCACCCACATAGTGGTTCACAACCATCTATAATGAGATCTGGTACCTTCTTCTGTATACTGCACACATAACAAATAAATAAATATTTTTAAAAAAGAAATAGGACAATGCGTGACAATCAGTGGAAGTTCTTTGATGTTAAGAATGACACCATAAATATTTGCAGTTTACAGGTATTTAACCAACAATCATGAGACACATACAAAGACACACAAGAGACACTTTAACAACTCAAGAGATTAGAAGATTATCTAAAAGTACTTTCTTTTGTGAGGTTTTGAAATAAAACTTTTTGAGGATGTTACCTTAATGACCTGGAAAGGTGCATGTCCAGTTAGAAATAAAAGGGTGCTATACCATAAAAGTGTCTGAGTTTGCCTCATAATGGATAGTGTATAGTACAGAGCGTTTGGTCTAAGAGGCCAGTTATTAATGTTTTTAGCTTTTTAATTAAGTCAAACATTAATATATCTACATAAATATACATGTAATTATATAAGCATGTACCTATATATGTATTAATGAAGTTATTTTCTTGTTCCTATAGTTTAAAAATTACTTTTTCCTTTAAACATTTTTTATCCATTTTACATACCAATCACAGTTCCCACTCCTTCCACTCACTCCCTGACACTTTTCCCCCACCCCTATCCACTCCTAAATGGGGTGTTACGTTATGATACACACTGAGAGTGCCTGTAGCTGGTGGGTGTGCCCCATGCAGCTGGACAACACGGTGGTTAACATGGAAATGAGACACACTGGGTTGTGGGAATGCAAGTTGGGCTCATACAGAAAGATTTTATAATAAAATAAGAATGGAAAGAGGAAAAAGAGAGAGAGGGAGAGAATGACGGGGGAAGAAAGAGAGAGGAGGAAGAAAGAAAGAGGTGGGTTCAGGGACGAGCACCCTCTGGCAAGGGGGCTGGTGGGGGGAGGGAGGAAAGAAGCAAAAGAAAGAAGCCAAGGGGAAAAGTCTTCTTAAATGGAACTTTTACCTCAAGATGCTTGGCGGACTAGGTTATTGCTTATTTGCTAGGACACTAGGAAGTGGGTCAGAACACCAGTAGTAAGGCTTCCTATGGGAAGCCAACAAAATCCTGCATATCAAATTGCTGCAGGGCCAAGCCCCCCTCCCCTCGCCCCCCGTATTGATCCCTGTATCCAGGCTGAACAAGGCATTCCTCCAGCGGGAATGGGCTCCAAAAAAAGCCAGTTCATGCACTAGGATTAAGTCTTGGTTCCCTCAGCTAGGGGTCCCCACAAACTGACCACTCATGCCAGATTACTTCTCAACCACATTAAGAGAGCCTGGTTCAGTCCCATGCAGGTTCTCCAGCTGTCAGTCTTTTAAAGGCTTAATTATTAAAAATCTTGACTCCTACCCCATAGAACTATTGAAAGATGGTGAAGTTTTTAGAAAGTGGGGTCTAGAGTAAGGGGATTATGTCCTTGAAGGGGCTATTGGGATCTGAGCCTATCTTCTTCATTTGCTTTGATAAACTCTCCACAATGATTTATAAAACAATGAGCCACCTGATCAGGGGCAGAAACTTCCAAACTCTGAAGTCAGCTAAGTTTTCTTTCCCTGTGAGTTGATTATTTTGGAAATTTTCTTAGAGTAAACAGGAATTTAACCCACTGTATTTTACTATAATATTCTTAGAGCAGAGTATCACAATAATGGTACTGCTTACACTGTGGTATGGACAGTGCTTTCCTATGGCAGACTGTCTTGTGCATTTCAGGACGCTTAGTTAGTTAGTCTGATTTCCTCTTATTAGATATCAGTGAGATCCTTTTAGTTGTGATAGCAAAAACATTTCCAGATATCACTACATATCTCTCCATTGAAAACCATTGAGGTATAACAATGACTATAGGAAGATGCCAGGACATGGTTTTTTTTTGATGCTTTACTTGATAATTCTGTGGTTTTCACTTAATAGTTTTTGTTTTACCAGTTATTCTGAAGATACCATTTTCCTGCTTTATGCTACTGTATTAGTTCCCTTTCTGTTCCTGTGATAATGCACATTACCATCACAATTTATATAAGAGAGTTTATTTGGGCTTATGGTTCCAAATGGTTAGAGTCCATAATGTCAGGGAGAGGATGGCAACAAGCATCAGGCATGGCAGCTGTAACAGGGAGCTGAATGTTTGCACCTCAGTCACAACCACAAACATAGAGAATTACCCAAATACAAGGCAAAGTGTTAAGTTCTCAAATACCCCCCCATGACATACTTCAGCAAGGCTACACCTCCTGAACACCCCCAAACATCACTACCAACTTGAGACCAAACATTCAAATGTATAGCATTTGGGGGATATTTTTCATTCAAACCACCACAACTTCCAAACTTGTTGATATCTTTTAAGAAAGCACCAGTGTGTGTTCTGACTGACAGCAAGGATTTGGGGCCAAGCAATTATGTCTGAGTGTAAAATTCACAATTGCTTTCTTCAAAACGTAGACTGTTTTCTGCTATTGAGCTCCATGCTTGAGTTGCTTTCTGCCTATCATTTGATTGGAATGTACTTGGTAAAGCATGTTTATATAGGCACTGATTATACTCTCCTACCCCAAAGTCATTATTCTCATCTTTTAGGCCAGTAATCACATCCACATGACACTGAGAACACTTCTCTTGTCCACTACATAATTACCAGCATAGTCCTTACAATAACCATAAAAGCATCAGAGAGATTCATCACAATGAAATAACTCACATGAATCAAATTGAACTATTGTAGTAAAAGATATCCTTAGAGCTCTCCCTGGAATACAGTACTCAGCACAAATCAACACACTTGTGTAGAAATTTCTTATATGCCTATGGATATTGAAAAAAAGAGCTTATTAAAGAAAACTACTTGCAAGACAGTGGAAGTTTCTTTTCTGGATATTTAAATACTTTGCACCATTCTTTCATGTCTTAGCTCATCTAAACTCTGACAAAAGAAAGATATTCATGGCGGTATTAGTGGAGATTTAAAAATTTAAATGTGTTTGTGGCCTCTGTGGTATATGAATCACATTATGTTCATAGCTTTTGGGAAATTCTCTAAACTTACTCATTTACACATGAGAGAGAAAGAATTTTGGGAGATGATCTAGTTATTCAAGATGTCCATAATGCCAGTAAATATCCTTGCCTATCACATTTCGCTTCTTTTATAATACAGGTTTGTCTTGGGAGAAGAATGGGTGATTTATAACTTTCTTATTAGGTTTTTGGCTTGCATGAGTGTCCTGAGGCCTTTGCTTATGATTTATATTGAAAACCTGTGCTATGGATTCTGCTTGCTCGATCACACTCTTGCTTGTTGCCAGGCTCAGGATCTGCTTCAATGAGAAAGACACATCTGATAGCTTTCTCAGTGTGGTTGATATATTGCAATAACCAACTTTTTGTCTACTCTGTTTGTTAAACACATCTTTCCCACTCATCTCTACAGTTTTATTTTAGTTCAGTTTTAATGAGCCAAGAAAGTCAATTCCATTATAATTTTGCTTATATTGAAGGAAAGGAAAAGAACAATTTGAAAATGCACTTCATAGAAAAACCATGATTTTAATGCCTTAAGGAAGACCTAAACTAAATTTCTTCAGAAAGAATAGTTATTGTACTTTAAATAAGTTTATACAAGAAGTCTAGATTTTTAACAACTTGTGCCTATACATATACAGAAACAAAAGATCTACCACTACAGAAGTGCCCCAGTACTGTTCCCCAAAGACAGCCTATCAACTATGAGAATTATAGTTTGTGTAGATTTTTCCTCCCTTACCCAAGAGATAAACAGCTTCCCAGTCAGAATGAAAAAATGGTTTTGCATTTTGGCACTGATGTTGTCTTTTGCTATTTTCAAAATGCATTAGTACCTTTTATTAACTGCTTCTTAAAATTAAAAATTCAGTAAGAGATATTTGGTCAGATCAAATTATGGCTGAGGCACAGGCTATTTATTGCCTTCCTCTATTATGAGGTGAGCTGAACTTATCTATTCATATTATTAATAGGTATACTCTAGACTCTGAGAATGACTCAGTGGGAATATCCGTATAAGTTTAGCACTAAAAGTGGAAAGTATATACTTAAATTCCTTTGGTTTTTCAAACTTCTATATCAGTCCCATCTTTAAAAAAATTCTAATGTTGTCTTTTAGAAGAAAGAGTTGAAGCTATTTCAGTTTGGCCAAAATAGCCATTGGAAAAACAATTGCTTTAGGGTAGTGTGTGTGGGCAGCTTGGAATATGTGCTTAGTGAGGGGAGAATGGTGCATCTGCAATGCAGTGAGGATAAGCTTTCCTGTGAATGTATCAAATGCAGCTTGAGAGGAAACATTCTCTTTCTCTTGAGTTTTGTGACACATGTCAGTGTGCAGCCTACACAATGGGTGAGATTACTTCCCATACTTTCATTGTAAAAATGTCAAACTTGAAACCTTCTTTATTACAAAAGGTGACTCCACAGCATTCAATAAATCTTGCATAGATTATGACATTCAGGCATAGCCCAAGAGTTCATTTTAAAGCAGGTGAGCTGTGGTTGTGTGCCTACACCTTAACTTTTGTGTCATTAGACACATACATGTTCATAAATGCAAGCCAAGAAAAACATCATTTCACTGTAACCTTTTAAAATTCCTCAGCATAATGACTAGCAATGACATAAGTAAATATGTGAAAAAAAACCCTCTGACAAACTCATTCTCATGCTTCATTTACATTACTCCCAGAACACAAATAGTAAGATATTAAAACTGGGTAAGACTGTCAAATGAGATTCACTCACCTGACAGCTCTGTCACTTTCAACTGCTTTGTTGTTTACGCCAAGGCTGCAATCTCAGCCCTGCTACTTGTTAATTGCCTAGTCAATGCAATTGTATCACAACAAATTTATCAGAATTTTAAGAGAAAAACTATCTCTCGCTTCGATGTGAAATTACTTTGATGGATCGAAGGTGATTATTATCATTAAATGTGACAAGCACAAAATAAAATCTAGTTTTGAATTCTGTAGTAAAGGCACAACATGATCCTATTTGAAATCCTTTGATAAATCCTTTTGGTCATGCAATCAGGTCATCACATTGCACTAAATAGAGTAATTTTTGAATGACTGTTATCACACTATTAGCACACACACACACACAAACAAATAAAATCACACTTTGGTTATTTGCATATAATTTTGGGGTGTCTTTGTATCTGTGGGTGCAGTCACATTTGATGTTGTTGAATCATCCACTGAGCTATGGCAAACCTATCATTGACCATACCCTCAAAGTAAAAAGACTCTTCTTCCAGCAGCCACCAGCTGCCAACAGCTTCTCAATTAGTGGTGGAGCCTTGCAAGCCCCATGTCCCTCCCTGCTGGAGTCATAAATTGGTTCCATTTTGTGTACATTTTGTGCAGGTAAGCATAGCTACTGTGAATTCATATGTGCAAAAGCTTTTTAACCAGAGGACAGCCTTTCAGATCTTTCCATCTGTGACTTTGGTTTTTACACTTCCTATTTTATTCTGTGTGTTTTTTATATCATGTATCTTGATCCCATTCATTCCCTGTCCTTTGCATTTGCCCTTCCCCACCCCCTAAAAAATACAAGAAAAAAGGAGAGAAAGTAAAATGAAAAAATTGGGAAAAATAATCTTGTTGTGAAAGATGCAGTGTGACCCAACAAGTTGCACCATATACCCCTTTGTCTATACATCTCTACTTTTAAGTGTTCATTACAAAGAGTCATTGGTTTGGTTTGAGGTCCCTGGTTTCCACTATGCAACTGAGGCTGGGCCTCTACTAGGATGCTTCTTACTGCCACTCTGTATGGTGGAGATCCTGCAACTTTGAGTCTGTGGGTCAGGTACTTTAACGTCCCCCAGCAGATCTTGGTGTGGATACTAGAACAGGTCAACTTATAATTATGGGTCTGGGCCTGGATAGCTATAGGGTTGGTCTATCAAATAGGAAATAGGGACAATTCTCCCATGGTCATAATTTTGGAGCAGTTCACTCTCACCTCTGTTAGCAGGGTTGGCTCTATTGTGCTGCCCTGGCAAGGTGCAGGGCCTGATATCCTGAGTGTTGCAGCTGTTGTGGTATCAGGTATGGCTCTCCTAGTTTTATGACCAAAGAGCCAGTTCTCCCACTGTGTCTGACATTGATGGGTGTGCATGGGGAAGAGGTTATTTCTCCCCTGCCCCCCCCCCACATATTGCCATAAGACAGAAGGGTAATGGGGACAGCTGTCCCATTGTCACAGTTTTGAGGCTGGCTCACCCACACCTGTGCTTCCAGGGTTGTTATGCTGCCTTGGTGAGGTGCAGGGCTTGTTCTCCTGAGTGTTGCAGCTGGTGAAGCTTAGGGACAGCTCTCCAGCCTTTGTGATCACAGAGCCTGCTCTTAACTGCCCCAAGCATTGATGACTGACCAGTAGGGGAGAAGACATCTCTCTCCAGTCCATGCCATGTGGCAGATGAGAAGTGGGGCTAGATCTCCCTTGTTCATATCATCAGGGTTGGCTTACCTGTGCTCTCATTAACAGGGTCATCCCTGCTGTGCTGCCCAGACAAAGGGAGCTTAAGCCTATTCCCTTTCTCTCTGGTCTCTTCAGATATATCTTTGTCCACAGGACCTGAACCATTCAGTCTGTCTTCTCCTTGTTTCTCTGTCTCTGTATGTCTGTCTCTGTTTCTTTCTCTGTCTGTCTGACTTTCTCTCCCATAAGCCACCATAACATACCTCTGCTCACTCTAATAGTGCCCATCTGGCTGGTGGTGCAAGGTACTGGGTAGGTCAATGTTCTCTTCTTGAAGACCAGGGTGGGCAGTCCCAGGCCTGCTTCTGGGTCTCCGTGTCTCACCCAGATTGCCCTTGATACTGGGCTGGCTCATGCTTTCTCATTGAAAAGGAATCATTGTAGTGACTAACTGCCCCTCACCATAGTCTCCAGGTGGGCTCCTGGTTGGTGAATTTGGCTGTGTGTAGTTTGGGTTGTTGATAGGTTAGAGTTCTGCTATGTGGGCTAGGTTAGATACACTTTCTATGCTCCATTGTTAGTTCAAGATTGGGATGGGCCAGTGGCTCTTGCTTGTTTGTGGCTCCTGTAGACCCAAGGGTCTGGGGAGGAGGGATCCCTCTGTTTCATTCAGGCCTGTGATGGGTCAGCAGCTCCTGCTTTGGTTGTTATATTCTTTTCTCACCATATTCTATGGTGTTTTCTGAGCTTTGCTAGGGGGAGGAGCATTTAATATACTTGTCTTATTTACAGTTGTGCATCCACTGTCACTTATTCTCAGTATTTTGAACATAATGTGTCTCTGCATCATTAACCATCACTCATTGTAATAAGAATCATTTCATACTAAAATCAGAAGCAAAATAAATCTGTGGATACAAATATAAATATTTAAAAGTAATTTTGACCTTATGGCCATTTAGCAAAACTACATTAATAGGTTTTTCTCTGAGGGCCTGTGACTTCATAACCATGGATTCTGAGCAAGTTTATAGGCCAGCCATGATTTTTTTTCCTTTAGAGGCAACCATAAATCAAATCAAAATCACAGTTACTCCTATTAACAGTCTTGCCATTATTGCATAGGTTGACACTTCTTGCCTATAAGCAACTGTTGTAGCATGTAGCTTCCAGCATTGGAAAGGACCATTCATACATTTTCTCCCCCAGAAGTCTATATAGCACCTTCTAGCACCTTCATCACTAGCTACCAGCCAGAGATTTCTTGGTCAGTTTAAGACTGGATTGTCTTTGTCTTATAAGCAAAAATGTGTGCTATTTTCAACAATATGGTCTTACCAGCTAATTATAGTGGGAAAACAAAATAAGTAGTAATAGTCTGTTTGTTTGGGTTACCTTTATGGCATCTCTGACCAACAACTCTTAAGGATGTCTTCTGCATATAACAATGAGATTTTTGGCTAATAATCCATGGGTTTTTTTTTTTTTTTTTAGGAGACCGTGTTTACTAATGTAATATACTTGTGTTCAAACTCCCTTTTAAATGTATATATATATATATATATATATATATGTGGAAAATTCTGCTTCATATAAGACACTAATAGTGGTGTTTGAAGCTACAAAATGAAAATGTAGTTTGTAGTTCTCACATTATTAGAATCAGGAATCAATTTGCAATAATTATAAACTTTTATTTCAAGAGTTTTAACTTTGGTTATGGATCCATTTAGCTAAAACATGTTGCAATGTAATTTGATCCATGAATCTGTTCATATTTTTATTTATATAGCAAATGCCAATTTATCATAACTTAATAGGAATGTTCTTGGACATGTTACATGAAGAATGCACATATGTCTTAGAGTAAAAAAAATGACATGAACAATAACTTTATTCCTTGAAATAATTATTCTCTTAACCATTGAATCTCTTTGTTTTCAATAAAGATGACTTTTGAATACAAAATATATAATATTAGAGTTTAAATGTAAAATATTGGGCAGTTAGTATCATTTTAAAGAGGAAAAGGGATGTGTATGCATATCAGTGTAGACATGGTATGGACCCAGACAGGATTATATGTGAAAAATTGAAGCTGGACACTTGAGTTTATCATACAAACATTTTTTTTTCAGACAGAGGATGTATTTTGTAAACATCTGCTGTGTACAGTTGATTTGTGCAGGAGAAGACCCTTTTTCACAAATATTGTTATCCAATTTAAGTTTAAACGTGTGATCTAATGTTTCCCAAGGCTACCACTATTTGATTCTAAGTAGTTTTGAAAGGAACCCTACTCATTTCGTTTAGCTAGCATTCCTTTTCAGTGTCTTTCTGTAACAGGAACTAAAACTCCATGCACGTTTTCTCTTAGCAAGACATAAGTAGATAATGTGTGTCATTCATTAAAATCCCATGTCAACCTATGATGTATATTCTCTCTCTTTTTCATTTTAGAAAACTAGAGCATGAAAAGTCTATCTACCTGAAGTCAAATATGCAATAAATGGGGAAGAATCAATCTGTGAAGTTTCATGGAGTCTTTGATCACAAACAGTAGTTTTATATTTCACTAGATTCTTTCATATTATGCTAAAACTACATTTTAAATTAAAAACTAAATCAATAGTTGTGGAGAGTTTTCCTCTAAGGTATATTTAAAAATGGTTTAAATTTAAGAGCTATGCATATAATTTTTAAAAAGAACATTAAAAATGAAATAGCTTTATTTAACATGTTGATGCCTGTATGTATAAACTTTTCTTTGCAATTATTTATTTTTATACATTATTATTAATTTAGTGCTTTTAAGGGTATATTCCCATATTTGTTTGACTTCAAAGTTTATAAAATATAAAATTGTTAGTGAAAATTCATTATTGAAAATGATTAATACTAAGTTTTGGTCTAGCATTGCTCTGATTGAGGTTATTAATATAAATGGTTAGTGTAGTAATAATTTTCTGGCCTAGACTTTCTGGCTTAGCCCCAAGGTTCAGACCCACTTGGAGCCCCACTGCCACTTAACACAAAATAAACACACCATTGCTTGTAATAATTTTATTCTGATCAGCCTATGGGTCTGACATATTGCTAGGTTGCTCTTGCTCTTAAACTAACCCATGATTCTTATCTTGTTCAGTCATGCAGTTCAGTACCTTTTCTCAGAGCAGCATAGTTGTCCTCTGCATCTACTAGCATCTCATTGGGGTGTCTCCATGGTGTCTCTCTGGCATCTCTGCTCTGTTCTTTCTGTTCCCAGAGTTTTTCTTAGTCTGGGAGCCCCACTCACACTTCCTGTCTGCCTTTGTCCAATTGCATTTTTATTAAACCAGTAGGTGGGACAATTATTTACAATGTAACAACGTAATTCCAGTACAAGTTAGGTCTCAGTTTAAGAGTTGGTTTCTACACTGAAGTGCCAATTATGCATAGTCATGTGATAGTCATGACTCAGTCTGCATGGGCTTTGGGTAAGAAGAGGAAGGCTAGCTGTAGTTATCAGAGAACAAGAATGGATACAGATAATGTGGGTAACAAAGAGGAGAAGGTGAGCTAGACATCAGTCAGTTGAACCTAAAAACTTGATTACCTCTGAAACATTCTCCCAAAAATGTAGGATGGATTGTAGATGAATCTCCCGGTATCAACATGCAAGATTTAGAGGCTAGCATTAGTTTAACCTATCTTTTTAGCTACACTTTACCACCTGTGATCTGTAGGAGCCTATTCCCCAGTAAGTAACACATTAGATGGACTGGAACATATTCAACTATTTTAGTACAAGTCAATTCATCATAAAATAGACTTAGATGGAAGACAGAAACAGAATAAATCCAATTCTTGGAAATGCAAACCTCAGCAAGGACTTAGGAAAATATCTGGGATTTCTGGCTTCTGCCTACTAATGATGATTTCCTGAGGTAACATTACTTAAAAGCCATTGGCATATAATAAACAACCAATTGACTTTTTTATTTAATATTTGACATAAATTAGTGACCAAGACCAAAATATTTCTATTGAACCTTTGCAATTTAGAAGCAGTTTTGAATTAACTAGTTGTAATTATCAAACAATAGAAATCAAAACATCTTAAGGAATGATGCACACAATTAAGTGAAATAGGAAAGTAGTCTGAGTGTTTTAAAACAAGATATCTATCAAAATTTACCCCAGTACTGGTCTAATGGTAAAACTGTGTCTGTCTACTTTCACAGAGTACAAGATGCCAAAGCTTGTATACTGCCAATATCTTGACTTTATTGCTGCTGTTAATGTTGTCAATGAAAGATGCCATGGCGATTGCACTGTTAGGTTCCAGATTAACAGTCTGACATGGTTGCATATGATTGGCAGAGTTTAGGTCCATTATTTATAACATGCTACAAGGGATCCAGGTAAGTGAGTATCCTATATTTTCAAATGAGTAGGATGAGAATATATTTCTTTTGCTGTGAAGTCTCATAAAGTATAACTGTGTCCTATATAAGAAGGATGCTGAGATGCTAAGTGAAGAAAAAGAGTAATGATTGTCTGGTTTTTGACATCTTTATGTAAAGCTGTTTTGAACAGCTCTGGCCTCTGGTCTTGTCAGAATATCCAGTTTAGTCATCTCTAAATTTGTTCCAGGGATTCTGTCTTACAGTATAACACTGTTGTTCATTTAATGGACTTTTCAGTGATACTGGAAGACTCTTGAGTTATAATCCCTACAATTATTTATAGAGAGGTGGATATCTTTAAGTATCAGTATATATTAAAATACCCAAAGTTAAAAGTATGTTTGACACAACACTACTGCCCTTGATGATGAGATGCCAGTATGAATGTAGAGAATTACCATCACTTAATTTTCAATGGAAAAAAAGATAGTATCTCTAACAAATGGTGTTGGCATTACTGGATTGTAGTGTGTAGAAAAATACAAATAGATCCAAACCTATTATGCTGCATAAAACTCAAATCCAAGTGGATCAAAGACCTCAACATAAACCCAGCTACTCTAAACTTGATAAAAAAGAAAGTAGGAAATACCCTCCAATGTATATTGGCACAGGTGACCACTTCCTAAATATAACACCAGTGGCACAGACACTAAGAACAACAATCAATAAGTGGGACCTCCTGAAACTGAGAAGCTTCTGTAAAGCCAAGGACACTGTCAATAGAACAAAATGACAGCATACAGAATGGGAAAAGATTTTTACCAACCCTACAAGTGACAAAAGACTGATCTCTAAAATATATAGAGAACTCAAGAAACAAGAGCCCAAAACCTTGAATAACTCAATCAAAAAATGGGGTTCAGAACTAAAAAGGGAATTCTCAGCATAAAAATTACAAATGGATGAAGGACACTAGAAAAAGTGCTCATCATCTTAAGCCATCAGAGAAATGCAAATCAAAACAACTTTAAGATACCACCTTACCCCTGTCAGATTGGGTAAGATAAAAGACACAGATGACAGCCTATGCTGGAGAAGGTGCTGAACAAGGGGAACACTCCTCCATTGTTGGTGGGAGTAAAAGCTTGTTCAGCCACTCTGGAATGCAGTATGGAGGTTTCTTAGAAAACTGGGAATCAATCTCCCCAAGGACCCAGCAATACCACTCCTGAGTGTATACCCTAAAGATGCACAGTCACACTCCAAAGGCATTAGCTCAACTATGTTCATAGCAGCGTTATTTGTAATAGCAAGAACCTGGAAACAACCTAGATGCCCCTCAACTGAGGAATGTATTAACAAACTGTGGTACATCTTCACAATGGAGTACTACTCAGCAGTAAGAAAAGAATGATATCCTAAAATTCTCAGGCAAATGGAGGGATTTGGAGAATATCCTCCTGAGCGAGGTCTCACAAACCCAGAAAGATAAGCAGGGGATGTACTCACTCATTAGTGGTCTCTAAACAAAAAAGCAAAAAGCAAAAATCAAAGCATGCCCAAGCTGCAAACCACAACTACTGAACAGCTTGGGATCTGAAACCCCTTAGACTGGCACCTTGGATTCCACTCCCTCCAGAGGAACACCTGACTCATTCTTGATGTTAGAGTGAGGAAAGTGGATCTGTCAGGAGTGGATGCTGAACTAAACAACATTGGGACCTTGGGACCTCCTGTACATGCTGGGGAGGAGATAAAATGATGTGAAAAAGAGAGAGTGACTGGAAGGGGTGGGAGGGGGAAGGGAACTTGAACAAGGGTATACACAGATAAAAGACATGACTTTATTCATAATAAAAAAGCAAAAGCAAAAAAACCCATCTGTTTGTACAGAAAAGTAGTGATAGTGTTTTTTTTTAATGCATTTTATTCACACGTTTTATGTTCCTCTTAACTTTTTATTTCCTAATTGTTCTCAAAGCATAGGACATATTAGATTAGGAATAAAGTTTCTGTCATAAGATATAACACATTAAGTATGACAAATAAAAAAATCTAAAGTTAAAGGCTTTACAAAAAGTTGAAATAATTTGGTACAATAAAGACCCAAGAAGTAATATGAAAATGATACATTCAAGCTTACATATCTATTTTGATCATTGAAAAGAAAATAAAGAAGCACTTTTAGAGTATCTATTCTGTATAACCTCCAAAGACTATGTCAGTATTTTATTTAAAATACTAAGATATATACCTATAGGTAGGTAAATACATAGATAAATGTATAGCTAGATGATAGATAAATGTTAGATATTTGGACAGATAGATGAATGTATTATGGATAGATAGATAAACATTGAAGAAAAAAGGTTGAATGAGACAGGTAATTCTAGGGCAAAAACAATCAGATAAAATATTATAATGATAATAGATCTTAAAAAATTGTGAAGAATCAAGTGATCAGGCAAATGGAGTTTCTTTTTGGCTCTTTACGGTACTTCTGCACACATAAGTTCATGGCAAGTCTTCAAATGAGAAATTTGAAGCAGTCACTTTAGAAAAGATTACCATCCCCATCACTTCCTCAGAAAAAATAAGGCCTCCATTGGGAGTCAGCAAAGCCTGCTTGGTACATATAGTTGAGGCAGTTCCAATCCCCTTCCCCTTGCATCAAGGCTGTGAAGGTGTCCTTCCATAGTTAATGGGCTACAAAAAAGCAGCTCTTGCAACAGGGATAGATCCTAATCCCATTGCTAGGGGCCCCTTAAATAGATCAAACTGAACAACTGTCTCTCTTGTGAGAGATAGGTGGTTGGGAGAAGGTTGGCATAGGGGCAGGAACAGGGATGAGAGGATGTTCTGTGATTGGTATGTAAAAAGAATTTAAAAATTCCTAAATAATAATAATAATAATAATAATAATAATAATACAGAAAACAAACCAGAACAATCCCAAAAAAGAAAAATCAATTAACAAACAAAAAAGGGCACCATTAGCAACTTCAACATGAATGAAGAGACTAATGTAAGATTGACTGGAAATCTGTCTGTCTGTCTGCCTGTCTGTCTGTTCATGTGTGTGTGCCTGTTTGTATATGTATACCCATTTATGTGTGAGAAAGTTACAGGAGAGGTAACAATAACATCCAAGGACAATGAGTTTCCTAATGAGAAATTTGTCATGAAAGTCCTCCTTTTCCTGACATTTTAGTAGTATTATATTGGATGTATTATTTTACCTTTTCTCTGTAATTGTTATTTTAAAAATAATTAATAATTAAGAAACAATGAAGTTTAACTGTCCTTAGGCCTGTGAAAGTTCCTAGAGGATTTTATGTAAATACTGGATCTTTGTAAATATTTACTCTATGAAAATAAATTATGTTGGGCTTCTTTATATTACTTATCCCAAATTCTGTCTTCTATTTGCAAAATTTCAAATTCCCTAAAGTTAATTTTATGTTGCATATTTTTTACAGAGAGAATCCAAACATTATTTGAGAAATTCATCCATTCACCCATTCATCCATTTGTCCTATTTGTTGTCCACCCATCTACCCACCCATCCATCCATCTACCCAACCATCCATCTACCCAACTATCCATCCACCAACCCATTCATCCACCCTCACACCCACCCATCCACTCATTTACCCACCCACTCACTCACCCATCCATCTATTTACCCACTCACCCATCCACCCATCTAATTATCTATCTATCATCTATTTCTATTACTGTATTCTTTGATTGGTCAGTACATGCAATGAGCTAGTAAGTGCTGCCTAGTTTGAATATCTTCTAAGAATTACATTTTAGTGATTTGCAAAATATTTAATTTAAGTAGTTAAAACATTCTTAAATCTAATGAGTGTTTTCTTGAAATAAGCTAAATACTTTTCTATCAATTGGCTAAATTTCTTTCTTTCATCCTAACACATTTGTTAAATTTGAACTCTATCTAGAAAGTTAAGTTCCCATGACACTTCTCATTGCATGCACTGTTTCTCTACCAAATTGCTTACACAGTTGGTTGAAATATATGAGTCATGTTCCCAAAAGTGGAGAACCAGAGAGGTCTTACCACCATTCTCTAGTTTGTACAAAGCAGTAAAGAAAAAGAAATAGTGGCATAAAGAAATTACTTGGTAGAATGAAAACCAATAACATCATTTATCAAAGTTTATTAAGCTAGGAAATCCAAATTATGAAGAAGACATAATGAAATATTTAGTTACTCAAAAACATGGACCTTCTTAGAGTATAAAGGCCAGAGACATCTAGTGAGTACAGCATAAAACATGAGATGCTGATAGACTTGAAGTCTTATAGTTCCTTTGACTGTTAATGTGGCTTCATGTAAATAAGCCTAGTAACAGTCCACTCCCTAATGACAGAGTCAGGTTATTTAATTTTGGAAGAGAGGAATGGAAAACTAAGAAAGCCCAAGGAATTAAGACACGACTGATATAATTTTGTCTAGGCACCGTGGGGTTTTGAGAAAAAGAAAAAAAATAATCTTTATGCTGAAAAAGATAGGAATTTCTTTCTTCCCTCTCTCCCCTACAGATATTTGCTCATTATTTAATACTTAGCTATTTTCTAAAGGCCTGAAGACTCTCTAGATGCAAAATTTGCAATCAGCCACAGCCAGTGCTGCCAGCGAGTGGAAAGGGAAATGTTCTAGTTTTTACTTGTTTCCTGTGAGATTCTGAATTACAACTTCAAAGTATTAATTACAGTCACGTTTGATGGAAGCAAAGGGCAAACCATTGTGTTGATTCAGTTCCACAAGGGACTTGAGGTTTCCCTGAAATTTAATTAATTTTCTTTTATCTGTAGGTTAAGATGCTGTAAGTGGAGACTGGATTCCATCAACATGGGTCTTTTTTTACCCTACTGAATGAGTATTACAAAGTTGCCTCAGAGATTTCTCAGTTGAAAAGGAAATGGGTTGGTAGGTTCTACCGTGTTCTTAAATACAGAAATTGTGACTGCATCAACAAAAATCTTTTAAGGCCCATGGGAAATAATTTAAAATTACTGGCTCTAATAATAGTGAATATAAATATTTTTGTAAAACAACCAGCTTGTGCTTATTTTCCATGTTCACTATTAATTCCTTGTTACTTTAGAGAAGTCATCTGAGAAGAAATTTATTTAAGGAAAGGCCTGTGACCTTTTAATCCAATGTCGGCCAAGGTCATATTTTACTGTTCATGCTACTCACTCATAAAGAGACACTGTGCTGCACCCAGTGTGTGTTCTACTCAAACCTTTGATTTTAAAGGACCTGTGTTTTAAGTTTAAAAATACTTCAAATTTCATATACATATATAATTTATTTTGATCATTTTCTATTTTTGTTTTATTTTTTAGAATATGCCATAATTGCAATATTTATACCTTGACTTTTCTCCTTGCAAATCCTCTCAAATATCTCTCTCTGTTTTTCTTCAAGTTCATTGCCTCTTCTTTTATAAATTGTTATTGCATGCATTCTTAAATATAGCTGGTTCAGTTGGTATAGTGCTACTTGTATGTATATTTTCAAGCTAACCATATTTTTAATCCTCATCAATCTCTTTAGCCCCAACATCTCATACTAAAGAATTTTTTTTCTCACCAAGTCTGTCTTACTCCTTGTGTAATTTTTTTCTTCTTCTTATTTTTCTCGTGATCCACTAAGTTTAGCTATGGCTGCTGCCCTGAGAATAGATGTGGGATTACTTACTGGATTATGGGACCCATCAGTGACTACTACACTGCAGTAAATAACAACAATTTCTCTAGCAACTATACTGCTTGTAACCCTTCAGGAGTGTGGTGGGACTCACGAGTCCCTCTTTATCCATGATCAAATGTCAGAAGGATCAATCTTGTGCAGTAATCACAGCTACAATAAATTCCTCTTATAACTACTTATAACTCACTAGTGTTCATAGCAGTCTTGCTCATCCTTTGCATCTAACAATCTTTCTACCCCGTCAACACTAGTTCCCAAGACTAGATATCTCGGTTAGGACTGGCACTTAACAGTCATTTGTTCTCAGTAATTTTGACCACTGTGAGTCCTTGTGCTAACCAGCATTTACTTGTGAAGGACAAGCAAAACCGAGATCAACACAAATGTATAGGTATAAGTGTAAGTATTTAGAAGGCTCACTGGACAATGCAACCCTTTAACAGTGCACTAGTCACAGGCTTCCCTGTAGGGTCTGATCTTCCCAGCCATCTACTCTTTTGTGGCAGGTCAGTATTGTAGTTTGCAGCATCTAAAGCTTGTTAGACAGGCAGATAGGATCATACATTTTTCCTTAAGGTCAAGTATGATACCTGTCTTAGTCCTTCCTAGATATTATTACAAAATGACTTAAACAGGGTAATTTACAAGAACTATTAATTTATTCATTACTATTATAAAGACTGCAAAGCTCAAGACTGGCAGATGCAATGTGTAGCAAAGACTTCTCTTAGAAACACAGCACTATCTTACTATAGTATCACCTGGCAGAAGGACAAAGGGAATACACAGGGTTCTAAGAATCTCCTTCACAATGGTAGAATCTTTACCACTACTCATATTTGAAGATTCCCATCCTTTCAGATGTTCTCTGTGAACCTTAAATATTACCATGACTTTATTAGGATGTAAACAAACAAGCTTTATGCCATATCAACCCTTCCTCACAGTGCTGAAGAGCCCTTCTTGCAAGGAAGAGCTTTTCCTGTGAAGTCTTCCACACCAAAGACTGCTATCATCTAATGTTTTTAATCTTGTATTCAACTCAAGACATTTTCTTGAAATCTAGATCTTATTAAAGATGTGAAAGACCTAAACTAAACTACATATTCCACATCTATTTATTCTGAGAAGGCACAGCTACTCAGACCTTTTGCTGTAGCCAGGTAGATTCAAATGAAGTCTTAACTTTGCCTATTTTCTGCACTGATGTCTAATTAGCACCCTCCCTGTAGTCAGGATGGCAAGTAACTTTCTACATCATTTTCTCTCCTCACTACCCTTCTTATGAGCACTCACTTTCCTGGTCTTGTGATCTCCAAAGAGGGACACATAATTTGTTAGTGGCTTGTGTACATTAGAGAATATCTGAGAGTTTATTTGTTGATTACATAGAAATGAATATTTGTTTGTAAATTTTATTTTTATGTATTGTCCCTATACATGTTGATGTCATTAGTATTACATATATTTTAAATGCATATATCTGAATGTATATATATATATATATATATATATATATATATTTGACAGGGGTGTGCATGCATGTTCAGTTTTTCACTGATAATAATTTATGATCAGGGCCAGTGTAGGGGCTCAGTTGATAAAGACACTTGTTACTAAGCTTGATGATGTGAGTAGAATACTTGAAACTACTTGAGGGAAGAAAATAACTGACTTTTGCTATTTGTCCTCTGATCTCTACACACATGCACAGCAAACACAAAATAAATGCAAGTATTAAGATTTTAAAACATTATTTTTTAGTATATGGGTGGTTTAACTTCATATGTATGTATGTATCACATGTATGCCAGGTGCCTATAGAGGCCAGAAGAGGGTATCAGATACCCTGGACCTGGAATGCCAGATGATTGTGAGCCACTATGTGGAAGCAGAATCTAGGTCCTGTGCAATAGTAGGACTAGCTCCGGACTTCTGAACCCATCTCTCCAGCTTCTGTAATAAAAGAGAGTCATGATCAGAAAGGGATGGAGGAGATTGATGATTGCTAGGCACTTCTGCCCATATTCTCCAAGACATTTTGGATAGATAATAAAAATTGTTAATATCAGATATATATGATCAGATGTGGGGGTGAGGATTCAGGGCCAACTGTGTCCTTTGTTAAATAGCTTTTGTCTTCTTTTTCTTGTTTTCTCTCACATTTGCTTCATCTCTTATGCTTTGTATTGGGTTTTGTGAGCATATTCCATTCCAAACACCCTGGATTTTTAAGTGTGCAGAGAATTAGTTTTTCACTTAGAAAGATCCTGCTCATGTGACCTTGGTCAAAGCACCCTCTCCTGAAGCTTTCTCTGACACTGGAGGCATAGACAGTTAGATCCTTTTTTGTACATGTTAAGTAATCAGTGTTAAATGGCATTACATCACAAAGTAAATTGTTTGAGTTGTATGTTGAAGAGTGTTTATCTGTCTCTCCTCAGACTTTCATACTGTACCTTACTCTTCCACACCTTGGCCATGATTCTCAGTTCACCACTTCTGAGCCTGTGTAGATGCCAATTTAGTTTGTAGAGGTGCAATTCTCTAAAAATACTATTAATTATTTTATTTTTTTTTGAAAGTTGGCTATCAGTTAAGAAAATACCCTGGAAGTCAAGAATAACAACATGATACAGGAGCACTATTTTAACATTGTAACTCTTCTTCAAAATGATAGTTTGTGTAAGGCTAAAGGAAAGAGTTCTTGGAGTAAAACTTGAGGATTCACTGAATATACCTTTCACTGAGAGATCTATCCATCCAAGTAAAGGCGGCAAAATAATCTAGCACATTTGATTATGGTTTTCTATTTTTCAAGGTTCACTAGGATTAGGATGAACCTATTAAAAGAATTCTATTTGGTATTATAATAAAAACCCAGAGCCAGACTTTGGGGCTGAAATAACAGAGAGATAGAAAAACAAACCTCAGGCACTTCTCACCCAGTCAACTTATCAGGCCTGTCTCCACGAATCTTCCAACTCCAAACCTCTCTGTCTTCAACCTAAAAGGGAAATACCAGGGAAGCTGAATACCTCCTTCCTCTGTATCTGCCCAGCTATCTCACTTCCTGGTTCAACTTTCCTAAACCTAGGACTAAAAGTGTGTGCCACCAGCACCGAACTCTGTCAGGCCTTGAACTCACAGAGATCCTCTTCCCTTCTGAGTGAGATAAGAGGCATGGGTCACCACTCCCTGACCTTCATGATTTGGCTCTGTAGGTGGCTCTATCCTCTCATATTCCAGACTATTTTTTTTTTATTAAATATACAGTGTATCACCACATGAACCAAAGAAGTTAAACTTTTCCTGCTGTAAACACTTAATTCCAAAGAAGGAATTTCTTCAGGAACAAACTAATGTGCAAACTATCATGACTTTATAGATTATTATTTTTTTTCATTTTCTCAGGAGACCTTTATCTCTTTGGTAATATGAGATATTATTATAAAAAATATGTACTCTTTTAGGATGCCTAGGACAACTTAGTATAAACAAAGGTCACCAGCATACCCAAGCACATCATGTGCTCAAGCAGTCATAAAAGTCAGTTAGCCTTACATCCGAAGGGTTCCAGTTTGCACATTGTATTTGAAGGACTGCTAACTAGAGAACTTCTCAGTGCAGTTCTGGGCCTCATTTTCTGGGTCCAATTTAATATCCGAAGAACAGCCAAGTAATGCTACAAAAATCTTAGTCACCTTAATCTGCATTTCATAGAATATTTTTATTGTTTTTATTGCTAAAAAGTTAGGATGAATGATATTGGAGTTGAATTATCAATACCTTAACCTCATGAGCATATTCATGAATATAATTCTTTATAATCAATCTTTATTATCAATTATGTCCAATATTCCTTATTACACCACCACTACCTGGCACTCACTAATATGTTATTATCTCAGGAGTGTCTTAAAATGAAATCATATTATATATAATATTTCAAAACTATATTTTCACATACCACAATGCCATTAAGAGTCACATGTTTTGCATGTGTTGTATGTTTTGACAATTGATTGTTCCTTTTAATTGGAATAGTATTCCTCAGTGTAAGTGCACCAAGTTTATTTACCAGCTACATATATTTAATATACTTAGTTTCTAAATTACATTTGAATTTTCATGGTAAATTATTTACTTAAGTCATAGTTCAAAAGTTGCTTTTATTTTGAAGTATCTTTTGAATCTATGACAGAGACCCTTGGTAGAAATATTTGTCTCATTTATAATGTTCCCAAGGATCCATAAATGTGTTATAATTATTGGGTAGATTATAGCTATTTTATTGTAGTTTGAATGTGTGTGTGGTATATGATGTGCTAAACTCAAGTGATGTTTAGGTGTAGTCAAACAGGGATTTAAGGAAAGATTTAAGTTTAAAACTTCAAATTTTGTTATTAAAAATACACAGTATTTTGAAATGTATTAGAAAAAATTCCAAAGTATTAGGTTACTTAAATTCTCATATATTATATAAAATGTGTTCTGATAAAAGATCACAAAAATTAGATATGGCCCAATATTTCATCAAATGTGATAGTAAAACATCAATATAATTTTCTATTTTACTTTACTCAAAGAAATTTTTATTTCTAAACCTAAAGCCATACATAATTAGGTTTTAATAAAAACAATCAATCCAAAATTTTAGGATCACCTCTAGGATGAGTCAGAATGCTCCATTACTTTCAGAAAATTTTGTCCTTGATGACATTTCTAATGTTTATTTCTAACTTCTCCTATCACTTAGGTACCATTTAATAGAATCTAATAAATTATGCTCACCAGTTATTTCAATTCTAAAATTTAATTAAAGTTCATGAAAATCTGCAGCAGACATCAAAATGTTTTATAGGAATTTCTGAAAGCTCAGGTGAAAGAGCAAGAGTAATTAAGAATTTATCTGCAAGGTGTTTAAGTGAAAGCACCTGAAATAAAGGCTTAATGTAGGTTAGAACTTAACACAACTGCCCTTGAACTTGCTTGTAACGGAGTATCCATTTATAATTGAACTAATACTTGTAGATTAATACTCAGCAATTTTACTTTTTAAAGATTTATGTATTCTTATATTATCATAGGTGTTTTGTCTGCAAGTATGAGCATGCACCACGTGTGTGTAGTATTCTCAGAAGCAAGATGAGCGCATCATATCTCCTGGATCTTGAGTTACAGATGGTTCTGATCTGGTGCTATGTAAGATCTGGAAATCAAACCTCTGGCATCTGAAAAAGCAGCTAGTGTTGCTAACTACTGAGAAATCTCTCTAGAATAGTACTTAGCAAATTTGAGAGAACATGCTCTAATTTGCAATATTGTCCTCTGAATGTTTAAGGACATATTTAGTAGAGGCTTCTATAGCTTCAAAAATGAAAAAGCTCTCACAGTGTAGCACTGAGTCAGTAATTTTTTGATATATAAACTTAGAAAAACAATTATAAAATATGATTTTGAAAAAATTATATTATAAGTTAGAATTTAAATAATAAGAAATACTTAAATTTGTTTAGGCCTATAAACTTCTTAGGTATATAAAATATGAACTTTGATTTAATGAGTAGTCATTAGATATCCATTGGATACTACTGTATTAAAAACATACTGAAAAGCACCATAGGGTTAATAAATGTAAGACATATTGTGTTGTTTTTAAAAACATTTGCATTAACAGTGGAGAAATGCAAATTGGACTCAATAGAAAAAACAAACAGGTCAGATAATATATATATATATGTATGTATTGTTTAAGAAAAGTTGCAAAATGACATATGACTGGATAAACTGTATATATGTGGGGTACAGAGTGTAAATTAACACCTTAACTAATCTTTAAAAGGTGAGATATAAGAAATACATGAAAGGTGAGGAGAATAAACAAACCCAAAGCATACTAGTTTAAAAAATAAAAAAATCAAATGTATAAGATGAGAATCATGGAAGAAGTGTGGGATCAGTTGAAGTGATGTCTGGAATGTTGGGAAAAGGAACAACACTGTAGAAAATTTTTAGGTTCATACTATCTAACTGTGAATTTGTAAAGATAGTTAAAACAATGCAGCTAATAAGGAACTATGAATTATAATTTTTATCTCAAATCCTTTAATAATCAATAAGATACTTTCAGTAATTTTTGTCAGTCAGATACTTTTATAAAATGGTCCAGACACTAAAAAATTTTTGAAATGTGGCTAACTACATAATTAATGTGAGTGACATTCTTGCATTTATTTCCTTCACTTAGTCAGGGTTTATAAAAATATAAACTTTACATTTAATGCCCTTCATTGGGTAACCTCATCAGATTTTTATTCCTAATGAAACCTTCAATCTGTACTAAAGCAATCGTAAATTTCTGTCAAAAATTGAAAGGAAAATGACATCTGTAAAATCAGTGACAACAGTATTTACAGCATGTTTTATAGTTTTAAAGAAGTGTCTCATAGAAGGCACAAGGTTCTGCTTATCATGCAAGGTGAATTTCTGAGTGTTATTTATCTTAGTTTAAAAACAATTATTAATGCACAATTTCCCAGGTTGTCAGGTACATTCAATATGGCAACATAAGAATAAAATATTTAGCACAATGGAAGCAAAGTGAATGTTAATTTCTCTCTTGTCTATTTCAATAAACATTACCTCATAATATCTTTGTAAAATAGTCATTATCTTTTATTTATAATTTTCCTTGTCTATTTCTTATAAACATTATCTCATAATAGCCTTGTGATAGGAACATTATTAATTCAGTTTCCATATAGGATTTGAGTTTCTACTCAAATAACCTTGCACTGATGTAGTAGGAGCTGCAGCAAATAATGAAACAAAAAAGTACTGATTTGTTATGATTTCAATATTGAACAATGCAAGAAAGATAAATGATTAACAAAGAAATACAAAAACTGTATAGTACATTATAGAACTTAAATAATTCACTTAAAACAAATGTTTATATTGATTGGTTCTTGCCTTATTCTCTAACATGGTATTCTCTTTTGATCTACAAGTTGTTATTATTCGTATATAAACATAGTTCCCATGAGAAACAGAAGCAATAAGTATTTCAGTTACTATTCTATTGCTGTGATAAAAACACCATTACTAGAAACAATTTATGAAAAAAGAAATTTATTTTGGCCTATTGTTATAGGGGAGTTCATAGTGGTCTTGGTGACATGACAACATTTAGCCTGAGCAGGAAACTGAGAGATCATATCTTTATAAACATGAAATAGGAAACAAACAAAAGCTGGGCCAATGAACTCACTTGCCAAGCAAGTGCTGCATGACTTGAATTCTCTCTCCAGATGCCATGTTGAAATGACAAAACTCACTCCCACAAGTTGTTCTCTGACCTCAAAACCCACGCTGCTGGAGAAATACACCTGTATTTGAACAAATACTTCACACACTGCCACCATCATCACTGCCGCTGCCATAATTGTAATGATTATGATAATGGTGATAGTGATAATAAGTAAAAAAAGATAGATCAGTGATTAAGATAGCATACTGCTTTTGTAGATGATGAAAATTTAGTTTCTAGAAGCCATGCTAGGTTGTTCACAAATGCCTGGGAACTCTGGAACTGTAACATTTGAAACCTCTCACACAGGCACCAGCATTCACCTACACATATATATTCACAGGCAGACACATAAACAGATACTTAATTAAACATAATAAAATAAATCTTTTAAAAATTAAAATGTTATATTCATCTCAAAATTAATGTAACAGTAATATCTAGACTGGTATTTAGCCAGTGTTTGGTTACCATGACTTAGCAAAGTTGATACATAGTTAACTAACCTAATCCTTTATGCTAAAGAAAACTGATTGTGATTAAGCATATTTTTACTTCATTTTTCTGTGTTTCTAGAACATTTATGAAGTTTAACCCTTAATAGTTACCTATTTGTAAAGCTAAAACAATTGTAGAAAATAAAATGAGTGTAGTAGTGAGAGCTACAAAGAGACAATCTTTTGGAAGACAAAACTAACATTTATAATGTGCTAATAAAAGCACACACTGGCTTTAAAAATATTTTTACACAGCTTCACTAGATGCTATTTCACTCCACATGAAGAATATTGTACCAGGCAAAGGTAGATAACCTCTGTAGACATTTATCCTCAACTACATAAGAACTCAAGAAATATAGCATCATAGATATAGAACAATAAAAAATTTTCTTAAATAAGATAAATAAAATTGGGAACACAAGTTTTTTTTTAAGGAATTAGCTACAATCAAAGTGAAATTTGAAAAATATAATTTGGATCTAAAAATACTCTTGTCATAGACTGGATTGAATTTATGAGACAATTTGAACAAACAAACATTTGAAGAAATAGAAAATGAGTCAATGTCGGTGCCCTGCTTTATTATGTTCACACTTCCTTGTCTGGTTACTTTTGACTGTTCAGCTTTAAGTTTTTGAAAATTATCTCTAAAGAGATGAGTGTTCTGTCATGATTCAGTTGTTTTGTGAGAAATGTATTCTCCATCTGAAATGCAAACTTATATTTGCATAGATGTCAAGGCTTTTAAAAACATGTTTTAGATAATTGCATCAGGTCGTAAAAGGAGCTTATTGTAGAAAAGATAATTCATACTATACCTGCTTTTAAGCACTTTAGATACAATTGAACTCAGCCCACATAAGACCTTGTTTTTTTCTTTGCTGGCAACACTTGGGGTTGTTTTGTATAGTATATGACAATTCACTGTAATTACCAGTTTTCAAGATGATTATTAAGCATTATCTTTCTGTTGGAACTGCTGAAGAAAAAGTTAATTTAGAGGAAAGTTTCCCAAACAGTTTCTGAAACTAGGACACCAAGAGAACCTTTGTCAAGGAACTTTATAAATAACAAATGCCCCCTATGCTTAGCATGAGAGCTGCAGCACGATAAGTGGAGAATGGGGAAAGTCTGGGAAAGTAAATGCCCAACATGTAATGTAATATTCTAAAATTGAAATATGAAGAAGTTAAGCTATCAGAGCCAAGCTAAGCATATCATGTTAATTTTTTTTAAAAAAATGGAAACACTCTTCTATTATTCACTGTCCATAATCATTTAAGTGTTATAGGGTGGAGACAGTATTTCTTAAATGATATAAAATGAACTTACTACACTCAAAGCTTAAATTCAAAACACACAGATATGCATGTATTTGCGTTTGTTCACATATAGAACATCATAAGTAGAAAATTTTCATGTGGCTTCATAAAAGAAGTTGAAGGAAAAAAAGCATGTGCTTTCAAAAAACAATGACATAAAATCATTTTTCATCTATGTATATGACATCTATGTGTAAAATTGAGTTTTGCATTTAGTCTCGAGTTCTATCACAAGACATATCATTATAACAAAGGAAGTATTCATGTCTGGAAAACTCTGAAATCCCAAATCACTTCTGATCTCAGGAATTAGAGTTAGCAGTTAACAGATTTTTATTCTATACTTTTTTTCTATTTAAAATAAATTTTCAGAACTTATTGTATCTTTATGTGTGTGTGTGTGTGTGTGTGTGTGTATACGCAGAGGTGTACAATAGTACTTTCCTATATGGGTAAGTGTAAAGCACATATTATGAAGACTTTGCACATTTTGATTACTATGCACATGACATTTATTATTTTATTTTATTTACATCTTTCATACAATGTATTTTTATTATGTTTTCCTCCTCCAATTCATTCTAGATTCTCCCTACCGCCTTTCCCATTCAATTTCATGTTCTTTCTCTTATTCTTTTCAATAAAACAAACAAGAACAAAACAAAATGAAAAAACAAAAATACCAACCCTCCTTCTCTCTCCTCCCCATATGACTTACCTTTTTGTGTTGGCCAGCTACTCCTGGGCATGGGGCCTGCCCTAGAATGTGGTTGTCTTTCATTGCAGACAACAGAGTTTTCCTCCCCCAATAGGTTTCAATTGCAAACAGCCAAATTCTAAGCTAGAGAAGAAGTTTATACACATCTCTTTTCAGTGCAGGGATTTTTGCTGTCGTTCTTTAAATCTGTGCAAATCTTGTGCGTACTGCCACAGTTATTGTGAGTTCATATGTGTGTCAGTTCTATTGAACGTGGAAGTAGGAGGTAGAGTTAATTAGGAACATTTACTACTTCTCTTGTTTGTCACCCATTTGACTCCATGGTCCTCTGCTGGAATTCTCACAATAGATATATATCTATATATTCACATAAAATGAAGGTTTCAGATCTGGGTTCATCTTTTATATACACTAACAGTCTTTATCTATACTAGGATATAGAAACTACAGAACAAACCATATATTTTAGACTAATCTATTTTAGAGCTCCTTTAAATTGTATCCAACATAACAGTTTTATTAAATTCCTTGATTTAAAGTCTTGCTGAATTATCCTGTGATCTACAATTCTCAGGTGAAGAGACAAAAATCCCATCAAGCTGAGGAGATGGAATCTAATTCCCCCAGAACAAAATGTGCTTTTAATAAACTGTGACAAGAAGGGCTAGAAAAAGAAAAACGTTTAGGAGGCAAAAGATCCAGGTTCAGACTAATGAAAACATTCAATCCATGTGTCACAGCAAAATAAAACAGAAAAGAATATGGGTACTGGCCTCTCAAGAATACGTCTCGTCGACCATAGCAAACTCACCTGGAAGAGCAGTGAATCTTGAGTAAACATTTATCTTACAAAGAAACACAGTGAATTGGTTAAAGGAGCACACTTTGAATTGCTGCTTCACAAAGAAAGCATCCTTTCTGAAAGTGGATACATTTCACAGCATGGAATATTATAGCTGCTGCATTACACATCGCATGCCTATGTACATATGTAGCTCCTTTACACAGCAGAGAGAGTACATGGTTATGAGTTGCTTTTGATTTCTAAATTTTGGGGCTTTTGAAACTAAAATTAGATATGCTGGTTATAACAAACAGTTATACAGAGATAGAGAAAACATGAAACTTAATAGGGAGTGGAAGTAAGGACAAAGTGAATCACATTCTTGATATTTATTATTTATCTTTGCGTGTATTCTCTTTGTATCATCCTTCATATTTTGATATGTTATTTTATATAATTAATCTAATTTTACCCTAATATTGTTTCCTTTTTAACTTATCTGAGTAATCAAGTTTCCAAGCATATTTTTAAAATGCTAATTTAATGATTGATTTTTTTACTTTAAAAATTATAATTTGATAACATTTCTTATTTTCTGTTCTTCCTGAAAACTCTCCTACATATAACTTCTAGCTCTCCATCAAACTTCCGTTTTCTATTTCTCTGTTATTTTAAATGAATTGTCATTACATGCATAAAAGTATATGCATATAATCTATATCCCAAATATATAACCTGCTTGGTCTATATATTTTTGTTTTCAAGAGACAACAAGTCTATTTTAGTTCATGACTTTACATCATAATAGGAAGTTTAATGGCATGAACTTAAAAGATCCTATGATATCACAGTCCATAATAGAGAACTAAATGATGGATATCTGTTACTCAGTTAATTCTCTCCACTCTAACATAGTCCAGAAACCAAGCCCAGGGAATAGTGCTGCCCACAGTGGAATGGGCATCAATTAATGTCATCAAAACCATCTCCCACAGACATCCTTACTGGCTATGCTGATATAGATAATTCCTCATTTAAACTCTCTTCTCAGGTGACTCTGGATTATGTGAAGGTAAAATGAACCATCCCAGGAGTCTTGCTTTTGTCTTTCCCAACTCCCAGGCTGGGTCCCTGTTGCACATCATATGTGTTGGCCAAGTCAGACTATTCAAAACTTCACCTTTCCTAACTCCCAGGCTTGATGAAGTTATGTATCTGTACACTGGCCTGGTCAGATTGTAAGAATTCCTGGCACACCACATGGTGAACCCAACATGGCACTGGGGGAAATAAGAATTCCTAGCATGTAGTGGCCATGTAGTATAGCCAACATGGCTCCAGCAGAGCAGGCTGCACATGGAGGGCATGCCCCTAGGTGTGGCTATGTGGATCCATGCCCACCCTTTCTTTTAAAAGGAGACAGCATGTGGCAGTCTTTCCATCTCTCTTCTGCTTCTCTGTTTCTGTACTTGCCTGGCAGCTCTCCTGAAAAAATTCTCAGGCCCTGGTAGTGGGGGTGTGTCTCTTCCCATGCAGGAAACCAACACAGATTAGTAACATATTCAACTGTCTCAACTCTCTAGTTTTATCCGGTTTCATATCATGTGAGATAGCAGTCATTTTAATTCTAACTTGTACCTTCCAAAACCCTTGGACTCATGTGTATTGGCCCAGTTTTTGTATTAAAAACTACAACTATTTGAATCTCTGGCTCCATCCCAGTTACGCATGTGCATCAGTCTAATCTAGTCATCTCACCTACTATACTCTCCAAAATATTGCACATCCTGATGTGGGCATTCCCATCTGCACCTTTCCCAAGTCCCAGATATGGTCACAGTTGTACATCTTGTAAAGGGGTTCAAGCTATGTTTTTGATGTTCCAAACACCAGTTTTTTTTTCTCTTTTCTTTTTGTTTGCTAACCTAATAGTTTAATAAGAAAAACCCAGGGATTTCTACAGTTGGAGTAGTATAAAGGTTGACTTTCCCATTTTCTTTCTTGTGTGTGTGTGTGTGTGTGTGTGTGTGTGTGTGTGTGTGTGTGTGTTTTAAATCATTTTATTTACCAATCATCTTTCAATGAAATAAGAATGTTTTTGCTAAAGTCCGCTAATGAGTAAATACATCCCCAGCTTATCTTTCTGGGTTTGTAAGACCTCACTCAGAGGATATTCTCCAAATCCATCCATTTTCTTGAGAATTTTACTATATCATTTTCTTACTCCATTGTGTAGATGTACCAAAGTTTGTTAATCCATTCCTCAGTTAAGGGGCATCTAGGCTGTTTCCAGGTTCTTGCTATTAAGAATAATGCTGCTATGAACATACTTGAGCTAATGCTTTTGGGGTATGAATGTACAACTTTAGGGTATATGCTCAATAGTGGTAGTGCTGGGTCCTTGGGGAGAGTGATTTCCAGTTTTCTGAAAAACTTCCATACTGCATTAAAGAGTGGCTGAACCTGTTTACACTCCAATCAACAATGAAGGAATGTTCCTTTTGCTCCTCATCCTCTTCAGCATAGGCTGTCATCTGTGTTTTTGATCTTAGCCATTTTGTCAGGTATAAGTTGGTATCTCAAAGTTGTTTTGATTTGCATTTCTCTGATGGCTAAAGAAGATGAGCATTTTTTCAAGTGCCTTTCATTGAGAAAGATAGTATAGAAACAGTGTAGCAACCATAAGTCGTGAGTGGCTACAAGAAAACAGTGTCTTATGGACACAGTGGGGGTAGTTGTCATCTAAATTCAGGGCTTGTGACAGCATGCATGAAACCCATGAAAGCTAATGCAGACCAAATATCAACATGGAGAAGGGAGGAGGTAGGCATGAGTACTATTCCTAGGCAAGGAACTATTGGCAACTGATAGCTGCTGAGGCGGGGAGGGACAGAGAGAGTGAGAGATCTTTAAAAGTATAATCCCTGGTAAGTCTACAACTCTCCATTGGAAAGCCACATATCTAGTCAGAATAAATTTGACTTGATGTGTGACAAAACAAAAAGCATTACATAGACAACAAAAAACATTACCTAGACAAGAGGTCATTATCTAGAAAGAGTTGAGGGAATATGTTAATCTGATCAAAACACATTCATTGTATGAAATCCTCATATATATATTTATGATATGAATATAGTCTTCTATTTATTCTCTTGAGGAGCATAGGTAGGGATTTTTGTGAGTTGGAGGGCACAGTGGTCTGTACAGAATGAATTTCAGGCCAGTCAGATCTATACAGTGAATCCTTACCTTAAAAAAGAATAAGCAAATGATCATGCAAAATAATAGGAATGATTTCCCCTTTGTGCTGGTCATTTTGTTACAGATAACAGAATTTGTTGAAGCTAGTCCTATGCTGTGGGATTATGCTGTGGTATATTGTAAATATTTGTCCCTCCTACTGGTTTAATAGGATTACTGATTGGCCAGAAGGCAGACAGGAAGTGTATATGGGGTTACTAATTAAGAAAACTCTGGGAAGAAGAAGAGCAGAGCACAGCAGAGATGCCAGCAGACACAGAGGAAAGACCAGAATGTTGCTCTGAGAAAAGGTACCAAACTGTGTGGCTAAACAAGATAAGAATAATGGGTTGAGTTAAGATACAGTAGTTAGCTAGCAATACGTCTGAGCCATAGGCCAAGCAGCATGTAATTAATATACTCTTCTGTGTGTTTCTTTGGGACTGTGGGACTGCTGGTCTAGAAATCAGGGCTAGGCAGAACTAAATAGCTGCAGGCAGGTCCAGACCTTAAGGTTATTCTGTGCCAGAAACTTAATTCTACAACCCTGAGTAAGAATTTTTCCACATAGGATTCTTTTTCTGAATGAGTAATCCTGAGTTTTGCATTCTCAGCATATGTAGTAGAGCCATAAGGAGGGGTGACAATGGTCAGTGAGTGAGAAAAGAAGTGGAAGGGAGGAAGTGCTAACAGCACTCCTGGTGATTGTTAGATGATGCCTTAGTAACACATCCATGATTCCAGCCATCCCCATGAAGCTGTTGTGCCTGGCAGAGAAGCACCGAAATGTTAGAAGACAGTTTGTGAATCTGCTATCCTCAATTCTCTGCCCACTCCCCTACAGTCACAATCAACAGTCTACATCTCACTTAGTAAATAGAAATTTCATTCTTCAGGCACTCAAGTCCAAAAATCTCTAGATTACCATTGAGTTTTACCTATTTTATCATATATATAAATCATCAGAAAACCCATGCATTCAATGTTTAAATACATCTGGAAGTCAAGCATCCTAATGTCTACTGCAGCCATGCTGCTACTAATGCTCCCCATCATTTAGCTCCTGTTCTTTGTCCATCAATAACATATTCTTGACACATGGCTTAAAAATACTTTAAAATGCAAGTCAACAAGACATGAACCCATGGAGTAGTTCTCTGTGCTTTACCCAGAAACAATAAAGTCTTCCAGTGTGCTCCTAGAATTTAAACACAATCTGCTATGTTTTCCTAATACTATAATATGATTATGTTAACATATAGTATTCAATGGATACAAGTAGTATTTGATACATAATTAATATATTCCTCAGAGGCTTATTAGGACTATTGTATAAATTAGTGCATGTAAATCACTTAAAAGAGTGTCACATAAGAACTACATACAGTTTACATATACCTATTATCTTATTGTACTTCATATCTTGGAAGAGAAAATGTGGAAATTAATATTTCTCCAGTTAAAGGAAAAAACTTTAAAGCTTTGTAAAATCAAAAGGCTTTCTAAGTTATTGGTAGATTTTGCTAAAGTAAAGATTCAGCATTTCTTCAATGCTTTGAATTTTTAGTAACTTATTGTGCAAACTGTGGATTCATCTTCTATTTTATGTTTTGATTTAAATTTCTCAGAACAAAAGTTTCAAAAATTCTATGTGACACTTATGAAGTATTTCTTATAATAATGTAAATATAACCTTCTCTTTTCATATCTCCTAAAACTAACCTTTTTGTAAGATTGTAATCATCTAATTATATAATTTTTGATTATATAAAATTATAAGTTCATGACTAAGAAAGTAAATAACTGCATAATACCAATGGTTTAGTAATTGTTGTTTATACAGTTAATATTGATTTAAATTACTGACCAATATATTAAATGTCCTGGGCTTCTATTGCTGTGATCAAACACCCTGCCCCAAGGAATCTAGGCTGGGGGAGGCTTATTTCACCTTGTATTTTACAGTCGTTCATGAAGGGCATCCAGGGTAAGAACCAAGGGGAGGCACCTGGAGTCAGGGTCTAGAGCAAGGAGAAGAAAGCTGTTTACTGGCTTGTCCCCTCCGGCTTGCTCATTTTGTTTACGTATATAGCTCAGAAAAACCTAGGCTCTTTCATATCAATTATCAATCAAAAAAATTATCCACAGGCTTCCCTAGAGGCTAATCATATGGGGACATTGTTTCTGTTGTGGTTCTCTCAGCTGACTCTAGCTTGAGTAAAGTTGACAAAGTGTAACAAACACCAAAACTTTCTTATCACTTAAAAGCAAAATTTTTCATAGTTTATCTTTTTGTTTTCTTATGAGTATTTTTGTGTTTTTTTACTTTTATTACTGTTTATGTTGCCATACTTTCCATGACTGAATCCTATACATGATATTAAAAGTTATATCTCATAGTCATTTCCTTCCCAGGTGGCATTCATATAAGTGAAAGATGCTGAGTTTAATAGTTATGTTCCAACTAATAACAACAATATTTATGTATAATGTTTTTACTAAAGCTGTTTTGTGACTGCTAGAAATTAAAACAAAATACCCTGAGCAAATGGAAGCAGAATGATCAACTCAATATGAGCACCTTTTAGGAGTAAGTTTATTTGGCAAGTCTATTCCACTTATCTATACACTTTTGAGTGTGCTGCAAGATTATGTAGGCACTTGCATTTATTTAAAAATATTGGTGTGCTGGAAAAGCCAGCTTTGCTGTATCCCTTTATGTTCAGTTTATATTTACTGTATTCAGTGACTGCCAGGCTATCAGGGATAATGATGAAGTTAGTTAAGGTGAATGGCTATTTCTTAAGGATGAATGGTCTTATTTTTATTTTCACTTACAGCATCTCAGGTGAGAACAAAAATCAAACCCTACACAGCCTTTTGCTGGCACTGGTGATGGATACTGCAGGGGCACTGGCTTGTTCCCTCTGGCTTGCTCATTTTGTTCACTTATACAGCCCAGAATGGCCAAGCAGAGGTGTCACAAGGAGGGAGGGACCTGTTCTTCCAGCTTTCATCCCCAACAAAAGGATAAAAAGTCTTAGTTTTCAAGAAATTACACTATTAAGTTGCTTCAATTTCATCACTTAAATTCAGGTTATTCTTTCTTTTTATTCTAAGTGGCAGCAAATTACTTCCAGTCCCAAGATCTAAACTGGTAGAGGGACAAAGCCAAAGACCTCATCAAATATTTTGGGTTCCAAATAATGTGGGAAGGTTGGTAGTTTTTAAGACTCAGAGATGGCTTCTGGTAGGATGTTTAAATGATGTGGCAATTTAAATTCAAGTTAGAAATTTGAATAATGCTTCTTTTGTTCAAAGCCTATTAATGCCTGCAAAATTAAGGTAAAATTTCTTCATCAATAGCTTATTGTCCACTAGCATTTCCCCATAAGTAGTAAATATCACAGTTGATATATTTTCCATTCAACTTTGAGATATTTCACATATCTACACACCATTACTTCTAATGTTTCTTCTAATGCTTAAGCTTCTATTATGATAGATTATTTATAGTGATTAAAATGAGTTTACATTTATCACAAGGAACTGATACGATATCGAGAAATAGGTGTTAGTAAGAAAAAAAATATTTTGTGATATTAATTTTATATTGAAACAATGTGGTAGCTACCATCACTAGTACCTCAAGATATTTTCCCAGTTGAACATGTTCTAAATACACGGTAGATTGGCATAAGGAAAAGCTTTGAATATAAGATCACAGCTAATTTAATTCATGAGTGTGATTTAGGTAACTAGTGTGTTTGGTAAAATTTACAGATAGTCTATAGATTAATGTTACAGGCTATAACATAGTTTCCTTTTTTTGTTTAGTTACTATCATGTTTAAGCCATTTTCAACCTTTGATCATAACACATGGAAAAGTGTCACATAAAATATGGTATATTGCATTACGTTTCTGGCCCAGACTTGCTAGTCTAACACAGAGGTTTGGACCCACTCTCAGCCCTGCTTAGCCTTAAATAATCACACACAAACTTATACTAATTTTAAAATGATTGACTTAGGGCCCAGATATATTGCTAGCTAACTCTTTACTCTTAAACTAGCCCATCTTGTTGAGCCATGTGGCTTGATACTTTTTCTTAGAGCAGCATTTCAGCTTTTTTCCTTTGCATCTGCTGCCTTCTCCTCATCCTGTCTCTGTTGCATTCCTGTGACATCTGTTCTCTGATTTGAGATGTTCCCAAAGATTTCTTAGACTAGTAGCTCTACCCACACTTCTTGTCTGCCTTTGGCCAATTAGCATTTTTTATTAAACCAGTAGGTGGGACTATTATTTACAATGGAACAGAATACAATCCCCCTACATTACATAATAATAGCTATTATGTCTAGAACCTAGAAGTCTAAAGCAATTAGTTTATTTCATGACTCACACGCACTCACCCACCTCATAATTCTTGGGAGACAAAGTAGGCAAGGATACACATTTGATTGCTATTCACTGTCAGACTTCATTTTAGGTGAGCACATTGGAGTGATTTTTCCCCCACCTTATTAAATTCTAAACATAGGATTTAACATTTTGATGGTGATGAAATGGAAGTTGGACTAGACTATGACAGTCACAGTGCACAGTAATTAGTTTTTTGGGGCTGTTGTCTTAAAAGGTATTAATGTAGTTCTCTGTGATCCCACTTAATTCTCATGAGATTAGGCTGTTATAAAACAGTGAGAAACATCTCTAACTTTCTCTCTAGTGTCTAATCTGGCTATGTGATGCTGTCACACAGGCTCAGACCATTTTAAAGCTACTCACCCTGGTGCTCTCATCATATCTGTGAGGAGATAGCACCATGTCTTTGAAACTATAGAACCAAAAGGTTAAAAGTTTTGTATTATTAAGCCTCAGATTTTTTTTATAGCTATGAAAAATGATTAGATTGGGAAAATATCTGGCAGAACAAAGCAGTTTCATTGTCTGGGAAAGCTGTGTTTTGACTCTCATTTTAAACCCATGTTCTTTTGTCTTATCATAAAACAATAGGGATAAACTCTCCCTCTGGGCCTCGTGAATAACACAGATTCTGAGTGATTGATATAGAGGTAAGTAAGTAATCATAAAACCCAGAATTCAACAAAAGAAAAATGCTATTTAAACTAATAATAATGACTAATGATTCACGGACCTTGTTTCCTTGTTGCCTTCTATAAAGCTTAAATTTAACTCTTCAGATATGTATTTCATAGTTTGAGGAGCTTATGAAAATCACAATATTTGACCTTTAAGACTAATAAGGGTATTCTTGGGGGTTTAGCTACCAGTGATAGAATTTTATTAAAAGTTATCTTTGGAAGCATGGTTTCCTATTAACATTAGGAAAGCTGATTTTTTCCCCTCACACTTCTAACCATAAGAATTAGTCCTAACTTTTAAGATGTTATTTTATTTTATCTGGTACACAGAGGCTCTTCTTTTCCTAACATGTCCAAAAAATTGAATGAATACAGCTTTGATTTAAGACCATTGTATACTGTTTTTACCATTCTTACCAGTGGTCTCTAAATCAACTGTTTTACATATGGCATATACTTTATCATAATATTTGGATATTTGTTCTTCAGATTTGTGTATTTATTTTTGAAAGGACTGAAATTTAATTCCCAACCATATCACAGTTTAAAAGCTAAATATGGCACAAATTAAATGACTAACTGTAAGTCTTACTGTGCATTTCCATGAAACTGCTTTCTGTTTTAGATTCTTTTTCTACTGTAGTGCCATTTTATCCTAAGGAAATTTCAAATGAGATCATTGGTAGAAAGTCTCAGGAAGGATGTTACCCATTTCCTTTTTAGATTCTAACTTCTGTTGTAAAGCGGGCTCAGCAGGGAAATTGTCATATGCTGAGCGGCTTTCATTTGCCATATAATAGAATATACTGACTGTATTTCATCCCAACAGCCCTGGGTTTTGGGAGATGCTCCCATGAGTTTATGGCTTTCCCCTCTTTTATGGCTTTCCCGTTTCCTGGCTACCTTCTCTTTCTAGCCTATGGAACACATGAATAGGCTCTAGACGGAGGATTTTGAACACAAAAAGTATGTGTGTAGATTTAGTATTCACAGGTCTTTTCTTTTCCTTTACTCACTAGATGGATTTACAGCTATATGGGACAGACAGAAATACCTAAAGTTCTGTAATGTATATGACCTCTATTAGACAGTGATACAACTGAGAAATAAGTGAGCACTAAGTATTTGAGACTGTCTGTTAAAGGGAAAGTAAGTGTATGAAGACACACACACTCCAACACTCATACAGATATATTTGTTAAGACTGTATATCTGCTTACATAAAGATGAACATACACACATAGCACATATACACATAAACAGACAAATACCAGAGAGATACACAGACACATAAACACATAAACACAGACACACACATACAATTGCATATACACAGAGGCAGAAAGATAAATACACACATTTATGCACACACACAGACATACTAGCAACCTGTGGGCAGGAAGAAGGATATGGGTTTCAAAGAAGAAGAAGAGGGTAAGAGAATGCTAGAGAGAAATAAGAGAAGATATATTAAATTGTCATAAATACATTTTAAAGGACTGTCTATGACACTGAAACTACTTATTAAGTTTGAGCAAATTTCCAAACATTCCTATGCCTCAATTTATTATATAAAATCAGAGAAATAGTAATACCTCATAAAAAAGTATGAATTTGTATTGAGGATTAAAACAAATTATGTAAAGAGTTTAGGACGATTTCTACAGTAAGACTGACTACACAGTTATTCTTATCAATTGCTACTGAAAGAAATATTCATGTATAATTCATTGTAAAACTTTTTAAAAATATTTTTAATTAATTAATTAATTTTTTATGAATAAAGTCATCTGAAACATCTTGGACTGGCATCTTGGAACACATTCCCTCCAGAGGAACACCTCACCCAGTCTTGATCAGAAAGTGGATCTGCCTGGAGTGGATGCTGAACTAAGCTACCTCATTGTAAATCTTTAAAAATATTTTCAATTATTATTTTTCTTTCTTTGTTACTTTCAAAAAGAACCTGGCCTGTAAGGGTTTATATCATATATAAAGATATAAGTAGGTAAAAGAAGTATAGCATGAAAAGAAAAATCTCTCGCATTTTCTTTCACAAAAATAAGAACTAAAGGCTTAACAGAGAGAGAGCAATAGCTGAAAAAAGCAACATGCCTCGTGAGAGCACATATAAGCCGGTAAGAGGAAAAACAGGATGTCTTCTAAGTCTTAACTTTGAGAGACCAGATGAGAGTGAAAGAAATAGTAGATTAAAAATGATATTTCAGGGTCTTTAGTTTGGAATCAATTATAATCTTTGAAAAGAGAAAGCAGAGTCCAAATGTAGTGGGTAGTCAAAAGTACCCCTTACTCTTGATTCTATGGAATTCAGATCATAGATAACTTGGGTTGTGGCAATAAAACTGTATAAGTTGAGTGGCTAAATATAAATCTTATGCAATTTATCTGGGAAACAGACAGTGGGACTGTATTGGTAATCCTGATGTATCTGCACAGAGTTCTTCAGTGAATTAGAGCCAGAAAAAAGCCACCTCCCTTCTCCCATTTCTTTTTGCAGTCTTTTATGTATCTATCCGTCTACTAGTTATCATTTCTTTATTCATGCTTAATTATTTTTAGGAACTGACTCCAAAGACTGTGGAAATGCAAAAACAAAATCTTTTGGTTATATGAAGGTAAATTTATATTGCAGTTTGAGTTTCAGAAAAATCTAGCTTTTTTTTTTTTTTTTAATGTCCTAAGACACCAATGTCTTTTTACCAAGGCATTCTACTGACTCAATAAGGTTTATCCACTATCCATTTTAAGTGGACAATCTGATTATTCAAATTCAACTGATTTAATCCTAGTTTTATATTTAATATATTTCACACATCATCCTGTTGTGTTTGACAGAAAATGGGGGTAGAGTAATCTAGTGGAACTTACATATAACATTAAATAACATATTTGCACATAGTAGATTTAACCAAGATGAACTCAATTGATAGCCCTTGGAATTCTTCCAGTAAGCATGACATTTGACTCTGTATTTCAATGTGTTTATTTTAGTTGATATTATAAATTTTGAACTGTTGCAAACAGACAAAAACTTATTTTCATTCCTTGCTTGTCAAAAGCAGTGGTCATCCACTTCCACTGGGACCTCATAGCTTGTGAAGATAAGTGAATAGAAGTTAGATGCAACTAATTTCTTAGGAGAAGTAGCTGCCTCCTCTTTTCCCACAGAGCCCACTTCATCTCTTTGCTTTGTTCCCCACACCCTACTAACCTTGGGCATTTACATGAGCTAATTGGAGTTTGCAGTCATTTAAATTTGAACATCAGCCATGTAACCATTTTTAGTGAAGAACAGTTGAAAAAGCTCCATAAATTTTTCTATATACATAAGCTAAAGGTAATAATAGTATGAATGAAATAAGCTCAAACAACTCACAGAGAGCCGATCTGCCTTAGATAGTCCATTAGTTAATTTGTTATCACTGTGACAGATACAAGCAAAGAAGGAAGAATTTATTTTGGCTCATAAGTTCAGAGACCCCATTCCATCATAGTGAGAAATCCATGGGACAGCAGCACAATTCTGATCAGGAAGGGCCAGGATATAGAGAGTGAAACACAAATTAAATCAGCTCCCAAGGACTCACTAAGGGCAAGCTTCCTCCAGCTAGGACCTGAATGTTCCCACAGACTCTTCAAATTGATGAAAATCTAGTTTGTAAACCATGAGTTGATGGGAATGGCATTTTACAAATACAGACTTACTGATAGTTTTTCTTGTTCATACCAAAGAGTTTTACAATAAGTAATGAGTTAACACAACAAGCAACTAATTTACCTGGAAGCTCATAGCAATAAAAGCTACTGTTGGAAGCATTTCTCTGTTTATATTGCTGTTGTCCCAGAAAGTCATATATATCTGCTCTAAGATGACAACTTAAGTAGATACTTTAATAGAATATATAGTAGAAGATTTAAGGAAAGTCATACAGGAAAGTAAAAGTGTTGCCCAGTTCTTTTTAGAATTGCCATTCAATGTTTCCTTCTTATTCTAATGGAGCCCTTTATAAGAAAGGTGAATGAAAATGCTCTGTGTTATGGGGAAAATATGGCTTTTAAAGTTTTGACAGTTTAACATTTTTTAATAATGAGATTCATAATTGATATGCAATGCAATTTTCTTGGTCATATACTGAGCAAACATGGAGCTAGATTTCCACGGGTCACTGCTTTCTGTGACCCTGTTCTCAAGCTATTTTAAGAAGGTTTTTGGGGGTTGGCAGAAAATAAAAAAAAAATCTTCAAAATGGATATGTGAGATTGTTTATGATAGTGATTTAGTGAAGCCAAATAAACTGCTAATTATCTACCACAAGCTTTTGAGGTTTAACACCTGCTATAAATGATACGCCAAAGTTATTGATCAGTAAAGCACCCTATTTTTCTACATATTATTTTCTGGTCTTAGAGTTTAGCAAAAATCTAGATTTTCTTAAATTCTCTGGTTGAATCACTTTTAACCTGCTTGTCAGACAACAGTAATAAGGAATGGAGGCTGAGCATAGTTGAGCCTTGTCTCTGTGGGTTACTAAATGAAGACCCCCATACACTGAGTTGCAATAATAGATTTGTGTATATATGATTTTGTGTGCTTAGCCTGAAGGTGAATGTAAAGACAGGAGGGGAGAGTACTACAATGTGAGCAGAATGGTATTCTGTTTGGTCTTCTGCTTGGTCTAAGGGATGGGTCTGCATGATAGAACAAGGTAGGATCCATTTTTTGATATTTATATAATATACCCTGTCATCAATAAAATGATAACTAAAAGGGATGTATCAATTTGGCAATGGGAGAGACTTGATGGTGTATGGGTGCCATAGGACTATACCTGGCCAGGTCTATGAAAGTGGACTTGTGGTTCTTAGAGTCATGGCTGGAATAAATCAGGAGGCCACAGCAGATGCTGAGAGAGGCTTGTCAAGAGGTATTTTCAGTTCATGTGTATGAGTGTTTGTGTGTGTGCATGTGTACAGTAAACAGTACTTTGCAGAGAATATAATTTCTAAAACTAAATAGAAGATTTACAAGCAATCAAAAAACTTTGGGTTCTAAATTATTGCTCCTACATTGATATGACTATCTTGATATTTAGAAGTTTCAGTTGTCAAGAGGTGAGCAGATTCTGGACCACTCATTGAGAGAGTCCTTCTCCAGGACTGGCATTAATCCCTATGAGAGATCTTAAACTCTCCATAGCAGACAAGAGCTAGCATTTGTCTGTGAGGGGCTCCTCCAGTCACACCTAAAAGAGGAGACCTTGCACAGCTGGGTGCTGCCTCCAGGGCAAACTGTGACATCAGAGAAGGACTGAAGATTTGAAACTCAGACCTCTGTACAGGCAGAGTCAGAGATTGAGCAGATCCCTTGCTCAGAGCAGACAGGAGACACACAAGTCCTCTTGCCATAACTGACTAGGAGCTGCCTAATTGTGAACAACTGAAGCCATGGGCAGATGCCAGTGCAAAAATACATATAATAATATCAAAAACAACAAGGCAACTCCAGAAGAAACTGGTGGTTCTATAACTACAAGACCTGAACAGAACAATGAAGAGGAAAAAGAAGGAAAAACCACCAAAACACCTTTATGAAGATTACTGAAGCCATCAAAGAAGATATAAAAAAATTCCCTTAAAGAAATAGAAGAAAATACAAACTAAAAATTGGAAGAGATGAACAAATCTTTGAAAGATAACCAAGAAAAGGTAAACCAAAAAATGAAAGAAAAATTCAAGGAACTAAAAACTGAAATAGAAACAATAAAAAAGGCACAAAGTGAGGCAAAAGTGGGAATAGAAAATCTGAAGAGAAGAGCTGGAACTACATATACAAGCATAACCAACAGAATCCAAGAAATGGAAGATAGAATCTCTGGAGTGGAAGACACAATAGCAGAAATAGATACATCAGTCAAAGAAAATACTAAAACCAAAAAAGCCATAACACAAAATGCTCAGGAAATCTGGAACAACATAAAAAGACCTAACCTGAGAATAATAGGCATAGATGAAGGAGAAGAATATTAGCTCAAAAGCACAGATAATGTATTCAAAGATCATAGAATAAAACTTTCCTAACTTAAAGAAGAAAATGTCTATAAAGATACAGGAAGCTTAGAGAACTCCAAATAGATATGATCCCCCAAACCCCACTCACTATATAATAATCAAGCCACAAAACATACAGAAAAAAGAAACAATTTTGAGAGCTGCAAAAGAAAGGGCCAACTTACCTATAAAGGCAGACACATCAGCATAACTCCTGACTATTCAATGGAAATGATGAAAGCAAGAAGGGCTTGATTAGAAGTTATACAGACACTAAAAGAGCATGGCTTCCAACCTAGAATACTATAGCCAGCAAAACTATCAATAACCATAGATGGAGTAAATAAGATATTCCATGAAAAAGTCAGACTGAAACAATACCTATCTACCAATCTGGCTTTTCAGAAAGCATTAGAGGGAAAACTCCTACCCAAGGATCCTAGATACACCCTTGAAGCCACAAACATTTCATAATCCAACAGAAGAAAAGCCCAGAGAAAGGAAATACATACAAGCTACCACCAAAAATATCAGGAAACATCAATCACTAATATCCCTTACTATCAATGGACTCAATTTACCTATAAAAAAGACACACACTAACAAGATGGATATAAGAACAGAAGCCATCCTGCTGCTGCATAAAAGAAAAACACTTAGGCCTTAAAAACAGACAGAGCATCAGAGTAAAGGGTTAGGAAAAGATTTTGAATCAAATGGACCTACGAAACAAGCTGGGGTTGCCATCCTAATATCTAACAAAGTAGACATTAAACTAAAATCAATTAAAAGGGACCAAGATGGACATTTCTTAATCATTGCAGGGTAAATTGGTCAAGAGGAGATTTCAATCCTGAATATTTATGCCTCTAATATAAGGGCAACTATCTATGTAAAAGAAACACTGCTAAAGCTCAAATCCCACATCAATTCTCACACCCTAATAGTAGGAGACTTCAATATCCCATTTCACCCCTGGATAGGTCAACCAGAGACTCAACAGAGAAATAAGGAGTCTAACAGATGTTATGATGCAAATGGATTTCATAGATATCTACAGAACCTTCCACCCAAAGGCAAAGGAATATACATATTTCTCAGCACCTCATGGAACTTTCTCTAAAAATGACCACATAGTTTGTCATAAAGCAAATATCAAGAGATACAAAAAATGCAAATAATCTCTTGTATCACATCACCACCAGGGCCTAAAGTTAGAGTTCAACAACATCAAAAATCACAGAAAGCCTACTAACACATGGAAACTAAACATCACTCAGCGGAACCACCTCTGGGTCAAGGAAGTTTCCTAGAATTTAATGAAAATGAATCCACAATGTACTCAAACTTGTGGGACACAATGAAAGTAGTCTCAAGAGGGAAATTCATAGTACTAGATGCCTACATGAAAAGCCTAGAGAAATCCTACACTAGAGAACTAACAACACAGCTGAATCCTTAGAACAATTAGAAGCAAACACAACTAGAAGGAGTAGATGGCAGGAAATAATCAAACTTAGAGCTGAAATCAATACAATGAATAAAAAAGAACAATACAAAAATCAATGAATCAAAGAGTTGGTTTTTTGAGAAAGTCAAAAAGATAGATAAACCCCTATCCAAACTAAATAAAAAGCACATAGAGTATCCAAATTAATAAAATCAGAAATGAAAATGGGGACATAACAACAGACCCCCAGGAAATCCGTGGAATTATCAGGACATACTTTGAAAATCTATATTCCACAAAAATACAAAATCTAGAAGTAATGGACAGCTTTTTTGGACAGGTAACATTTACTAAAATTAAATGAAGACCAGGGCAGTATTCTACCAGACTTCAAAGAAGAATTACTACCATTAGTCTTCAAACTATTTCACACAGTAGAAACTGAAGGAATATTGCCAAATTCCTTTTATGGGGCCACAATTACCCGAATACACAAACCACTCAAAGACACAACAAAGAAGGAGAATTACAGACCAATTTCCCTCATGAATATTGATGCTAAAATTATCAAAAAAATATTTGGCCAACCTTATACAACAATATATAAAAAATATCATCCACCATGATCAAGTAGGCTTCATCCCAGAAATGTAGGGATGGTTCAACATCCAAAAAACTGTAAATGTCATCCATTACATAAAGAAACTGAAGAAAAAACCTCATGAGCATATCCTTAAATGCTGAAAAAGCCTTTGACAAAATCCAAAACTCCTTTTTGATTAAAGCCCTGGAGAGTTCAGGAATACAGGGAAAATATCTAAACATAATATATACATGGATAGAAAATGTAATTTTATTCAAAATAATAAAAAAAGAATCCTGTAAGGAATTCAGCATCTTAAAGACCATTTATAAACCTCAGATATTAAAAAAAAAAAATAAAGGCGATTTACAAGAAGCTGACAGTCAACATCAAACTTAATGGAGAAAAACTCAAATCAATCCCACTAAATTCAGAACCTGCACAAGGATGTCCTCTCTCCCCTCATCTATTCAATATAGTTCTTGAAGTTTTAGCTAAAGCAATAAGAAAGCGAAAGGTGATTAAGGGGATACAAATTGGAAAAGAAGAAGTGATACTATCTCTATTTGCAGATGATATGATTGTATACATTAATGACCCGAAAAATTCTACCAGAGAACTTCTACAGCTGATAAACACCTTCTGCAATGTAGCAGGATACAAGATTAACTGAAAGAAATCAGTAGCTCTTCTATACAGTAAAGATAAATGGGCTGAAAAAAAATAAGGGAAATATCACCCTTTATAATCACTGCAAATAGCATTAAATACCTTGGAGTAACTATAAGCAAAGAAGTAACAGATTTATTTGACAAAAAATCTAAACACTGAAGAAAGAAATGAAGAGGATATCATAAAATGGAAAGATCTCTCATGTTCTTGGGTAGGTAGGATCAACATAGTAATAATAGCAATTCTACCAAAAGCAACTACAGATTCAATGCACTTCCCCTCAAATTCCCAACACTATATTTTATGGCTCTTGAAAGAACAATACTAAACTTCATTTGGATTGACAGGAAAGCCGGGATTGCCAAAGCAATTTTGCTCAACAAAAGAACCTCAGGAGGCATCACCACTCCTGACTTTAAGTTATACTGTAGAGCTACAGTAATAAAAGCAGCCTGGTACTGGCATAAAAACAGACTTGTGGATCAATAGATTCAAATTGAGCATCGGGGCATTAACTCACATACCTATGAATACCTGATCTTTGACAGAGAGGCCCAAAATATTTAATGGAAAAAGGATAGTATCTTTTAACAAATGGTGTTGGCATTGCTGGATGGTAGTGTGTAGAAAAATGCAAATGGATCTAAGCCTGTCACCCTGCACAAAATTCAAATTCAAGTGGATCAAATACTTCAACATAAACCCAGCCACTCTGAACTTGATAGAAAAGAAACTGGGAAATACTCTTCAGCGAATTGGCACAGGTGACCACTTCCTAAATATAACTCCAATGGCACAGACACTAAAATCAACAATCATTAAGTGGGATGTTCTGAAACTTAGAAGTTTCTTTAAGGCCAAAGACACAGTCATTAGAACAAAATGACAGCCTACATAATGAGAAAAGATTTTAACCAACGCTACAAGTGACACAAGACTGATCTCTAAAATATATAGAGAACTCAAGAAACTAGAGCTCAAATTCCTTAACCACCCAATCAAAGAATGGGGATCAGAACTAAAAAGGGAATTCTCAGCATAAGAATTACAAATGACTGAATGGCACTTAAAAAATGCTTAACATCTTTAGCCATCAGAGAAATACAAATCAAAACAACTTTGAGATTCCAACTTACACCAGTCAGATTGGCTAAGATAACATGACAGCCTATGCTGGAGAGGTTGTGGAACAAGGGGAACACTCCTCCATTGTTGGTGGGAGTGTAAGCTTGTTCAGCCACTCTGGAATGCAGTATGGCAGTTTCTCAGAAAACTGGGAATCAATCTCCCCAAGGATCCAGCAATACCACTTCTGGATGTATACCCTAAAGATGCACAGTCGCACTCCAAAGGCATTAGCTCAACTATGATTAGCTTAGCTATGTTCATAGCCATATTATTCAAAATAGCAAGGAAACAACGTATGCCCCTCAAATGAAGAATGGATTAACAAACTGTGATACATCTACTACTCAGCAGTAAGAAAAAATGATATCCTAAAATTTGCCGGGAAATGGATTAATATGTTGAATATCCTCCTCAGTGAGGTATCACAATCTCAGAAAGATAAGCAGGGATGTACTAACTCATTAGTGGACTTTAAATAAAAAGCAAAGCATGTCCAATCTGCAAACCACAACCACTGAACAGCTTGGTATCTGAAACACCTTGGCGTGGCACCTTGGATCCCACTCCCTCCAGAGGAACACCTGACCCAGTCTATATGTTGGGGTGAGGAAACTGGATATGCCAGGAGTGGATGCTGAACTAAGCCATATTGGGACCTTGGGACCTTCTGCCCTTGCTGGGGAGGAGATAAAGAGATGTGGAGAATACAGAGTTACTTGAAGAAGTGGGAGTTGGAAGGAATCTTGAAAAAGGATATACATGGATTAAAAAATATGACTTTATTTTTAAAAAATAAACTATTAAATAAATTATTAAAAAGAATATGACAAATCAAAAAAAGAAAATCATTCTCACTAGTTCTTTATAAATATAAACATCTAAATATCATATAAAATTATTTTGTGCTACCTCTTTGTAGAATTTTACTGAAGAACAACTTTTAATTTACAGAATAGTTATAAAAGTACTGGAAGTAATCATTCACCTTTATCTGAACTGTACCCTAGTAAAACTTTTTAATTAAAAAAAAATCCTTTGCTTCCTCTAAAGAAAAAAGTTCCAGTTTTCTACAGCATGCTGTTTCTATACTCCTACAATCATGTATCCAATTTTCTTCAAATTTTGATGTTTATTTATGCATTTTAGCTTATCCATAATAATCCCCCCTTTTAGCCTTATTTCACAAGCATTAATAAAAGAGAATAATAGTGCAATAACCTATAAACCAAAAATATCCACCAGCACTAGATCCCTTGATCATATCTTTCTGCCAATACACCAGCCTGTATTCTTTCCTGCTCAATTGCACAGAAAATACATGTTTATGTTTTCTGATATAGAGACAATGTCTTATTTGAGAGGAACAATATAAGTGTTTAGTTTATCACTTCTGTTTCCTTCTTCTGACTTTTGGTTAGTAAACAAGATTATTCTGTATTTTGAACCCAAGCTAGCTAAAGTTCCGCTCTTCAGAGAGTAGGGAAGGCCCAGAAGTTTAACTAGAAAGTTAATGAAGCTTTTGTAGACCATTGCCTGTCTCTAATCAAGCAACTATAAATAACTTATTAAATTAATAAGACTTTCCTTGGGTAGAGTTTTAGATGATATGCTTCTGTGCTTGTGATCCATTTAGGGATTATTGCATCATGTCCAAGTGCCTGTTCTATACATCTAGCCATTCTGTTCTTAGAAATTCTCTAGAGTAGCCTATAAAAAAAGATAGGATTCCTTAAAATAGGAAATATCTCTCCTGTTATCTCTGGCATTAATGTTGCTTCACTTTCTTTAGGAAAAAAAAAAAAAACCCAAAACAAAAATCCTGTCATTTGCTAGCTAGATTATGGATTTCCTTTTCTGTGGTTTTTTTTTTTTTTTTTTTTTTTTTTTTTTTTTTTTTTTTTTTTTTTTTTTTTTTTTTTTTTTTTTTTTTTTTTTTTTTTTTTTTTTTTTTTTTTTTTTTTTTTTTTTTTTTTTTTTTTTTTTTTT
>PVIH01001481.1:0-45307 GCA_004025045.1 Sigmodon hispidus | reverse complement strand
TATCATTTCTTCTTTAAGAGCCTGGGGATTAAGCGCTTGGTAGAGAAATTGTCCTATAGAACTGTAGTATATTAAGGCATCATGGGGTGACAGCTAGATTTCTGCCTTCCTAAGAACTTTCTCATATTTATAGAAAAATAATTTATAAGTAGCTGTAGATTATGAAAAAATTGATAGAAATGCAACTTGTTTATAAAAGCTATTTAAAAAAAATCTCATTTATATATTATTTAAAGTTTTAAGATCAAAGTTTTTTTCTCAAAGAAAGGAAACCTAAAAAAATAAGTATTAATAGGTGATGACTTTTCCTAACTATACTTCACTTCAGGAATTTTGAGAGAAAAAGAAATTCTATCAGTATTCTATGCATACATATAACAGCATATAAGACTTGGTCTGAATATTATGCTAATGCACTAACTCATAGAAAACCAAAATTTAAATCAATACCTGAAATAGATACACAGCCCTTCCAGTACTGCCTTTCAGAGATTTGAGTTCTATTGAATACTTGTCAATATAAATATTGCTTACCTGCTCACAGTAATATGCAGATAAAAGAATTCTAGTACAAAAGTTGTTGGAAATGTACATTTTGCTTTATATGTCATTGAGAATTCAGGACTTCATGGAGACAATCTATGATACAGGAAATAGGAAAGAATCAGAAGTAAGTGGAATATTTTGCCCAGAAATTAAATGAGAAACTTGAGTAAGGTTGAATAATGCCCTATTTTCTATATTTTCAATTATTATAATGAACTCATCTCAATAATATTTGTATTTCAGAGTTTAATTCTGGGTGGATCAGTAAGGAGAAGTTTGCATATTCTGTATTATTGTGAGTTATGCTTCTTCTAGAATGGACTTGTACTAGCTACAGGTAGATAATAATAAAACTCTAATAAGAATGATTTCAATTTTCTGTAGTAGAGATTGAGTTCATATAACCTCATAAAGAGATGTCCTCCACAAGCATTACATAGAGGGAAATTAATAAGCACATTTATGGGTACAAGCATCATTTCATGCATTTGTTATGCTCTCATTGAGACGAGTGTCAAGGTGGAGTCACAGGGACTTGACTAAATGGGTGATCTAAAGCCATACTCTATATGCCTATACTTTATTCAAGATTTGATCTACGTGTGTGTGTGTGTGTGTGTGTGTGTGTGTGTGTGTGTATTAGTTAAAGGCATTCTGTAGGTCCACTAGTTTCTTCCTCATTTTTAAACGGTATTTAAAAAATTTTATTAATGTACAGAAAACTCAGCAGTGTACTTTAAGCACAGTTTGGAGGACAATTCTTTGGCCTGTGCCCTTTTCAGTTTGGCAGTGTAAACCATAGATTTTTGAAACCAGGATCTTGCCTCCCCAGTGGCTGTAGATCTCATCATATCTGTCTTTGTAATTGGTCCCTATGGAATCCTCCAGCTCAATCACGTGCCTTTGTCTTCCTAGTTAATCCTACTGAAAGCAACTCTGGTGCATGTCTTCTTGTGGATCAGAGGCAAAGGCAGAGTCTGGGTCATTTGACAGCTTAAAGGCCAAGACTATGGCTAATATTTATCCATGTGTTACTTTTTTTCTTCTTGACATTTTTTTTGCTTGATAAACATCAAGATCTTACTTTATGATTTTGAACACACTGTTTCCCAGCCTGTGGTCTGCAATGGTTAAAATCTGGGACTCAACATAGGTGCTGGGTCTCTACTTTATCAGAAGTTTACTCCTGTGATATTTCATTCAATCCAATCTCAATACTTATTTGCTGTTTTATTTATTTAATTCATTTACTCCTTTATGTAATTTCTGTGTTTTAAAAGTTATGACAGAAATTATTTTGAATTTGGTTGCTACTTTCTCCAACTCCTGATCTTCTTCTTGTCCTATCCACTCTTTCTTCTTTTCATTCTCTTCCTCCTTTACACATGCTGTCCTTGACTCATGGAAACCTTCCAATCTCAACTACCAAAGTACTGGTGTTACATTTTGCAGGTCTAAGAAATGATGCTCAGCTTAGCAAACTTCTAAAAACTACAATTGTTTATTTGATTTTCCTAGAATCGATTTCTTAAGAGCATATGTCAAAAGTAGGCATTTGACGCGTATGTAGTGAGGTTTCAATACAAGAAGCAATAAATGAACTGAATTCAGTTGGTTAATTTATCCAAGCCTGAGCTTGTTTTTACTGGGTGGAATAAGATAGCTAGCTTTGTCATTGGAATTCAGAATCTTTGGCTAGAGGGGAAAATTGCATACTCTAGGAGAGGACTTAACTACTACCACTCTACTAAATTGACATGATATTAAATTGACTCCTAATAATTTGTCTTTGTACTCATAGATAAATTTATCTTTCAATCCTCATCAGGAAATCTTCATTTTAGGTGGATGATAATTAACATATAGAATAGATTGTAAGAGGCAGTGGTGGTAGATCACCAATTTATGTTTCATGACTGAGATCTAATGATACATTTTGAAAATGAGGATAAATAGGTGAAGATAATTTGCTTTTCATGTTGTTCTGTGTTTATTATATTCAAGTCATTTTTCTGTTGTGAAGAGACACAACCAAGTCAGCTTATTAAAGAGAATATTTATTTGGAGGCTTGAGTTTCAGAGGATGAGTCCATGATCATCATAGCAGGGAGCATGGCAGCCAGCATGGGATTTTGAAATATCAAAGCTTCCACCAGTGATATACCTCTTCCAAAAGTCTCCAACTTTTAATCCTTCTAAAACACTTCCACTAACTTCAGATCAAGTATTCAAATACTGGAGCCTGTCAAACCACCATAGTGGGATTCTTTCTATGTCACTTTCAGCATCACTGTCTTGTCAACACCATTGCTGCAGTGTATCACACTAAAGTGTGATTGTGCAATTCTACTGAGTTAGAAGCATTTTTTTTTGTTATAACTTTTAAGTTCAGTCTGTCATGCCAAAATAAGAGTCCGTTCAATGAACTGGATTTGAAGAAAAACAAATAAGGAACTCCAGAAGCTGTAATATTTTGATTCTATGATTAGTAGTCTCTTTCAGCTGTATAATTTTTCTAACAATAGTTATATGTATCTTTTTCCTTGGGACAATTAGTTTCTCATTAGATGTATAGTTTGTTTTGTCTCACAATAGATTTTTATACCCTAAGCTTTATTCAAGGGTTAGTCCTTTTTTTTTTTTTTTCATTTCAAGTTCTGGAGCACTGACATCATTTTTAAGGAGAAATATTATTGAATTCATACAACCCCAGTGAATACATAAAAGATGATATTAGTCACAGGTCAGATTCTTCTCCACTTAAGATATACCTGTCAGCAAATCTTCTGAATACCAGTGTTTTACATTTACTACTTTTTTTTCTAACTTATTGTAGGTAGGTGGGAAAGAGGTGCTCCTAATTTAGATCAGTCTAGATAGTACTTCTTATTATGTTACACATAATAATTAATTTTGGTATGGCTTTCTCAAATTATCTTAACTAATTTGCTTGGGAACTGCTTAATTATGTATGAGTGTTAGGGAATGAATTTGTTCTTGAATCTCTCAGAATTTTGATTAATTTAGATGTAAGACATCAGATGTTATTTGTTCTAAATCTTCTTTTGAAAGGTATTTGTCTGTCAATCAAAAGTGGAACAAGATGATAGTATTGCCAGAGCAAAAGTCAAGCATTCTTGCTGCTTATTATGAAAGATTTGGTTTCCTCTTCTGTAACAGAATCTGCTACAGGTCCCGTCTGCACTTCTCTCAGTCATACTAGCACTGGGATATTAAGATTTGAAAATAAATTGGGGTAAAGCAAAGTAATCTCTAGCCTATGTGTAATCATTCTTTGTCTTTGTCTTATGATTTTAATTATTCATGAGATGGCAGCAGGATTATTTCTTAGACTCAAAATTAGTCAAAATTGGACTTGAAGACTGGTTACAGTTATTCATAGATGCTAGCTGACCCTGTTAGGCATATTCCTAAATTCTAGCTCAAAAACCCTGTTGCCGTTTTGCATGTCTATTTGGCTAAAGTCTGGCTCACACCTAGAGTGAAGATAGATGGACCCAGATAGGCATGCTTGCTCTTTTTTACTGCTTTTTAGTGCAAGAACTGTGAGGTCAAGGTGAAGAAAATGTTACTTGGTAGCGAAGATTTTTGATCCTGATAGGAGGTAGAGATCTGCTGACCACACTAGATGGTAAAAAGTCTGTAGAAAAAAGAAAAGATGGGAGTTTTAGATTTTTTTTAGGTTACTTTTCTATAATGACAAAACTTATTACAACGCACTACAGGAAACTCACACTTAAAACACCATTACTTTTAAAATATATGTAAAATGTATTTATAAGCTTATTCTACTAGGTTGATTGTAATTCTGACCTGTCTTTCAGAGGGAATTGGTTATCGTTCCCTTCTCAATTAAGACTAACTAGTTCCATTTCTGAGTCCTGAAGCTTCAATCATTTCCTTCTTCCTTCTCTTGTCCCTCATGTATCCCCTTCATTCTTTTCATCATTTTTCTATGTTCCTTTAGGGGATTGTCTAATCATTGTTCCTAGAGAGATGAGGTACAAGCCAATGTTACAATTGGCAGAGCTCTAAATGTGCCTTTTTTTTTCTCAGTCATACACACTTTTCAGTTTTCTCCAAATATCTACATTGTATTGAAGTGGTATACTGTATCAGCAAACACAAATACACAGAAAAGGCATTTTCCTTTTGGGCTGTTTGATGAAGTTTCTAGTCCTTTGTAAGTCTTTTATTGTACTTAACATTTTCAGCCCTCTCCTTGCAGAGTATACACCTCCACAGAGGTAGTATAATCAGTAGCTAAATGTATTGATCTTTTCTGTAGTAAATGCATATGCACTGTCTACATAGTTATAGGTTCTAGAATGCAGAAAAGTAACATGCTGCGAGCCTTTGATTTTGTATTTTTAGTGAGGAAACATAAAATATGAAAATAAAATGCTTCAGAATTCAGGGTATATTTTCTTCATAGGAAAATAGTTTTCACATGACAAGAGCTATTGTATGTTGGAGAGATTCAGCTTTGAATATAAATGAAGTGACCACAGTCCCTCAGAGGAGCTGACATGGGAGCAGAGTCTCAAAGGAGGAAGTAAGTGAGCTGTGTCTATCTAAAAGGAGAGCTGTAAGCTTAGAGACAACAAAGTTCTGACCTAAAGCATGATTATTTCCTGTTATTTGTAGAGCATGAGAGAGGCTCACGTAGCTAAAATGGGGGAGAATAAAAGGAGAAAAAGGCCAAGATTTCTTGAGCTGCCAAAATGATTTGACAATTTTACTTTTATCTATGGCTCTGCCTTTGACCCTGAGAAAATTGGGAGGTCACTGAAAGGTGAACATTGCAGTGGTGTGGTTTAGCTTTAGCAAGACCAGCGTTGTAGACAGAAGCAAAGTAAAAGCTTGAGATCCATTTGCAATACTCTCAGCGTTACTTGGAATTGCGTATTAAGAAGCCGAGATCCAGCCTGAATATGGGAGTTGGTGACTAGTCTATGGCATCGTGATATTTCTTGCTTTGCTGATGCTCATAGCAGGCCCACCTTTTCTGAGAAAATATGGAGGGCTGGAATGGAGGGAGCAGAGGGGGTTGGGGAAGGACTGGAAGGTGAGGAGGGAAGAGAGCATATAATGAGAATCAGGCAATATCACCTTTACCTAGAGGTGTGACCTTTGGATCTTGAGGCCCCATGGATGAGGTGTGGCCAGACCAGTTTATGACTGGGTTCACGCCAACCATCTCTCTTTCTATTTGTTCCCTTATGCTCTTGGAGAAAGGACCAGATCTGCTTCTGCCACATGGACCAGTCCAGCTTTCCAGGAATCTCCCAACTGTTCAATCTCTTGAATTAGTGGATGCTTCTTAAAAACTCGTTAATAAATATTAACGGTTTAATTAGAAGATAGTGATAACTACCAACTGTGCCTGGTGACCAATGTGGGGTGATATAAAATAAACAGATAAGAACAACAGCAAAAATAAGTAGAATCTTGTTATCAGGCTTTCTATCTGGGCATCTCTTTGCAAAGGGGTTAAGAAAGCTTGGAGCCTACAACACAGACTCTGAGTGTCTAGTGGGCTGGCAGACTGAATGCAATATTAGGCAAAATTACATACCCTTCCTGATTTCCCACTGGCAGCTGAAGAGACCCCTAGCAGCCTTGTCTTTCCCTCTCATTGGCCTTCAGCATCTAGATGATCATGAGTCACCAAGCATCAGGCACAACCACAGAATCCAAGCTGCCTTAGCAGGAAGTAGCTTGTGTGCATGCCTATGCACATTACCTAGAACAGGGAAACCACAGCTTTTGATCAGGTTAGTTGGTTGGGTTCACTCCAACAGGAATCCTTAAAAAAACCCAGGCTGATGGTAGGACAGAGGATTACTCTCCCCAAACTGACAGCAATTCCACATTGCTAAAGACAACATCCACAGATCTGATTCAATGTGGAGAGGTCAGGCTGGCAACTGCATGAAGGCTTCCCCTCTATGTTCTAGCCTCTTTGGTATTAGAAAGTATTCTGTGGACTAGCAAAAAAGCATGAGAATATCTACTCAGCCACAAACATTTAACTTACCATCTGTCGAGTGTTGAAGATTGTCCATTGCTGGGCAATGATGACACATAGGAGGGAGCTCAAGCTTGGCACTGCCTGTATGGCTGGGAATGAGAGACTGGACATTCCAGAGTCAGGGTAAAGCCAAACACAACTGATCTAAAAAAATAAAAACCCATAATTTCTAACGACATTCTGATATACTATGTTTGGTGCCTTGTCCAGTCATCATCAGAAAGGCTTCCCCTATAGCACTGGGAGTGGATGTAGAGAACTACAACCAGACATTATTGTAAAAGAGAATCTAAATGCAGAGAGAGTTCTCCTCTCAGAAATCTGGGAATTCATGCAAAAGGGTGCAAAAAGATTATAGGTGTCAGAGGAAATGAAAGACACCAGGAGAACAAGGTTCTCTGAATCAGCTAAGTAGCATTCAGAGAGACTGAAGTGGCAAGCATGGAGCCCACATGATTCTGCATGAGGCCCTCTGTATATATGTGGCTGTCAGCTTGATGTTTTTGTGGGACTGCTAACTGTGGGAACAGGTTGACTGGTTTACTTACTCTTGGACTCATTTTTTCCCATTTGGTTGCCTTGCCCAGCCTCAGTTTGAGGAACTTATCTTATTGTATTTTGTTTTGTTGTGTTTGACTCTCTATTCTGAATGGAGATGGAGGGTGAGTGGTTTGGGGAAGATGAGTGGTATGTGTGGGGGATGGAGGAAGGAGAGCATGGGCAGGGAACTGTGACCAGGATGTATTGTATGAGAGAAAAAATTTATTTTTAATAAATAAAAAAAGAAAGGGTATGATAAGAAATGGTAATATTTGTGGTATCTCCTACAATTATATTTCACTTAGTTTGCTGATGAGATAGCTATGAAATATAAGAAAAAGTTAAAAAAGGACATAGATGACTATAATGTGATTTTCTGAACAAATAGAAACATGGGATTACCAAAACCCTCAATTTAAAAGATAGTAAGAAAGTAAATATTTAAGTTTTTTGTTTCTGTCTAAAATTTGTGATACCAAAGAGAAATTTATGTGACTACATCAAGTAACTGTGTAGATATGAGTCTGAAATTTAGGGCAGAGGCTGTGGTTTATAGTGTAAGTTTTACAGTTGTAAGTGCAGAGATAATATTTGGAGCAAGATGATACATGAACATCTGAAAAGAACAGGCATAGGTTACCAAGATAAGAGCCTGTCCAAGTCGTGGTCCACATTCACATTAATAAGTCAAGGATATATGGAGAAGATCAATAAAAGTGGCTTAAATAGAGACCAACACAGCTGACTAAAACAGAGCTTTCTAAAATATCAAGTGAAGGGATTAAGTCATGCATTTGAAAGAGAACTAAGGGATTAGTTTTATCAAATGGTGCTGATTAAATAAATAAGACAAGGGCTGAAAGCTGACCTTTGAATTAGAAATGTGGGGGCCATTGATGGCAATGCATGAACCTTTTCAATACAATTGAAAGAGGTTTATAGTGACTGGAGATAGAAGACTTCAAAACAAAAACATACATAATTCAAGAAGCTTTTCTAATAGAATCAAATGGTCCTGGGTCCTCAGAAACAGAGGCCTTTTTCACTGTAGGACACAGCACTCAGAACTTTTGGTTTTGCCATAAAAGAGAGTTGAAAAGCAAGACAGTAGTTAAACTGTGAAATTACAGAATTTTTTTATCTTCAGGTATTTTATATAAATATATATTTATTTTTATTTCACAAGGAAAAACAAATAGATATTGGGGAGAAAGAAAAGAGTATTAGTGAAGAATATACTTGGCACTATTGAAGAATAGGAATCAAATAGAAAATATTGATGACACCATTGGACTCTGTCATCAATATTTTGGACAGTAACATATGGAAGTTCAGAGACAACAGTGAAGGAGAAGTAACCAATCATATATGTTATACAAGTTTTCCAGTCCCGTTTGGGCCAGAGGTTTGGACCTTGCCTACGGCGGCTTTCCCCCCCCCCAAAAAAAAAAATGAATCAGATGCTTATATTAACTTCATACTGTTTGCCTATGTCTAGCTAGCTCTTTCATCTTAATTCAACCCATTTCTAGTATTCTATCTGCCATGTGGCCTGGCCCATGGCTCACCTGGATTCCTTACATGGTTCTTCCTTGGGGGTCAGATGGAGAATGGTTAATTCCATCCTCCGTCTATCTGTCTCTCCTCTGGTTCTCTACCCACTTTTATGGTACTCCACATAGGCCAAAACAGCTCCTTTATTTACAGCATACAGAGAACATTTCCACCACACATATAGAAGATCAAAAAAGCCATCTTGATGGAGTATGATTGGAAGTGAACTTTGAAAGTTGAGTAAGAATTTTCCATTGAGAGGCAGTTCTCAACCTATAGGTAGAGTTATCATATATCCTATAGCACAAATTCTATTTGATATTATATTGAAAACCCAGTGCTACACATTGGGGAGGAACTGAAATATCAGAGAGACAAGGAACAAACCACTGCCAGTTCTCACCCAGCTATCTCCTCAGGCCAGTCTCCATGAATCCTCTGCTCACAAGCTTTTGTCCTCAGCCAACAAGGAAACTGGCAGGGGAAGGTAAACTCTTTTCTTCTCTCCTTCTGCTCAGCTATCTTACTACCCGGTTGGAGTTTCCTAGAGCTAGGATTAAAGATGTGTGTCACAACCACATAGATCTGTTAGTCCTTGAACTCACAGAGATCTAGACTGATCTCTGCCTCCTGAGTGATGGGATTAAAAGTACCCATTCTCTGACTTTTATGACTTGGCTCTATGGGTGGCTCTATTCTCTGATATACAATATATCACTAAAATATCCTATATATCACATATGTACATTATGATTCATACCAATGGAAATAATTTTAGGGTTGGGCTTACCACAACATGAACTGTATTAAAGAGTCACAGCATTAGAAAGGTTGAGAACATTGATGTACAGGATATTTATGATACTTTGTGGGGAGATGAGAAAGAATAAATCATGGAGAAGATTATACTGAGAATGGCAGGAGAACCAGATTATAATATACTTCAGTGTTAAGGAGTGGAAATTTTGTGCTATGCTGTACTTGTTAGTATTATCAAATTAGCACTTTATGAAATATCCCAAGGGGAAAATCTCTTGGTTATGCCTGTGAAGCATTACCTATATTGGATTAACCTATGGCTATCTTTGTGAGGGATTATATTGATTAAACTAACTGAGTTTGGAAGACCCACCTTAAAAGTAGAATTAAAATTTTTTGTTTGTGTTTTGTTTTGTTTGATTTAAGAAAAATAGCATGAAATTAAGTAGATAGGGAGAAGAGGGAGGGAAACAAATCATATTATAAAAGTCTATCCTATAAACATAATAGAAGACAAGTAAAGCTCAAGAGACTTTAACCGCATAAGCAAAATAACAGGCAAATATGAAAAGCCAAGAGCAAGAGAAATAATATTCCTCAAGAAGACCAACCAATTGTTTATCTAATGTCATTTATTAGCATAAAAACAAACAACATATATACATATATATGTATACATATAACATTATTCCAACTAGTCAGGTTGTATTTATGTATTTAAAAATATTTATTATATGTATATATGACATACATAAAGGTACATATAGTATGTGTGTATGCAATATGTAATTAATATATACTACTTAACAATAATCAATGAAAAAGAGTTCATGAATTTGAAAGGCAGTAAAACAGGGTAGATGGGAACGACTTGGAGGAGGAAATTATAGTTATAATCTAAGAAAAAAATAAATCATTGAATTAAAAACTAAGTAAAATGCAGGTAGTATCATTCCCCAAGACTATACCCTGAACTGTATAAAAAAAGAAGTCAACTGAGCATCATTGGTGATCATTTGCTGCCTCATGATTAAAGATATCATAGGATCAGCAGCCATTTCAGTTTCCTGTTTCTGGGATTTCTCCATCATGATAGACTGCATCCTCAAACTGTAAGCCAAATTCTAGCCTCTCTCATAAGTTGTCTTTGTCAGGGTACTTTATCATAGCAACAGGAAAAGTAACTAATGCAAAGGATTGGTAACAGGGAACAGGGGGACAAACTATGTGACTGATTTGGAGCTGTTTTATGGGAGAAATGTGGGAAATCTTTGAATTTTAGACTAGAAAATTCCTTGAATGATGCAAGCAAAGGTTAATCAGCTATTGTGGTTTGAAAGAGCTCCTAAAGGGATTGGCACTACTAAGAGGTGTGGACTTATTGCAATAGATGTGGCCTTGTGGAAGGAAATGTGTTACTGTGGCAAAGCATAGCAGAACTTGGAAAACAGGAATATCAAGAGAAATATGGACAGTAGGACAGCTCATGAACTATCAAAAGGGTTCAAATACTCTATAAGGAACTGGATTACAAGACATTTATATAATATTCTGACAAAGAATATAATGAATTTCCCTCATGTTCTGGGAACTTGAATTGGATGAAGTTGATTAAAGGCAGTGGACAAATATTTCCAGTGGGAAATTTCAAGATTATATAGTATTGAAACTCTGGAATCCCATTCATGATTACAGTAGGAAAGCATAACAGAATGTAGAAATATAAAAACTGTATATTTTGGCAAAGAAAACATTTTAAGCAAGCTTAACTTTACACAGTAGGCTATTTGAACACAGAAGTAACTGTTAAGGTGATTTACACCATTAAAGAGAAAACCTGGTGCTTTATATTGGGACAACAGGAAATATGTCTTGAGAGTAAGACCTCATGCATCAAAGGTTCTATTTTGTAAAAAATTCTTGCCTTTCTGATATGAGACAAGGTTGTTAGTAACCTGCATCAACCTCTAAACCTCATCTGGAAACATCTAGGCAACTGTGGGAAACTGATTAAATAAGTCTCTAAAGTTTAAAAAAAATGAAAAATTATTTTCAAAGGAAAGAACCTAAACTGAGTCCTCCAGAAAGGATCCGCTGGTCGGTGATAAAAACAGCCAAGAGAAGTGATATTCTGGGATCTAATAGAATCTAATGCAACCATGGCCCAAGATGGGCAGTCTATCTTAAACTGGCAGTAGAAATTGGCACCATTGCCCACATGCTACTAGTTTTATTGTCATTGTCAATGGGGATCATAGAATCTTGCAGTATGGTTCCAGAAAGTCACAGAAGCCAAGCAATTTACAGAAGTTTCAGAGTTCTTGTAGGAAGGCCTAGGAAATCACCACATGAAGTTGAGAAGTAAAGTTCATGTTATACATTACAGAATCAAGGGTATTGTGGATGCCAGGACAGTTGGCTATCTTCTGGAGAAAGCTGAAGGTATGAGGTACAAGTAGACTGAGAGAGGCTATGTGTTCTGCAGGTAGTATAACTAGGGAGATGAAACTATATAAGCTGTTAGGATCCGAGAAGATCACTTTACAAGCTCCAAATGGCAGCCTCAGAGATGGTAATATAAATTTTGCTCTGCTAAGGTTTAATTTTTCTGTGGTTTGGCCTCACTATGCTTGGGTTCTTCTCTTTTGAAGTGGAAGCGTTTATTCTGTATGTTGCTTATTGGATATGTGTAAATTATGTTTTCATGATATAGGGACTCATAATTAAAGGAATGTCTTGAGTTTCAGATGAGATTTAGACTTTAGATTTTTAAACAGTGTTGGGATTTTTAAATCATTGGAACTTTAAAATTAGCTTGAATGTATATTTTGCACAAAAAATTGGCCATGAGAATACAGACATGAAAGATAAAAAGTTGTTGCCTAAAAATTCAGTGTTTGGAGGTTAAACTGTCAAGAGTTCTGTTTCAACTTGATAGTATCCAGAATCACATATGATATAAGTCATTGTGCATGCTTATGAAGGTATTTAGTTAATTAGTGGTATTCCATGAATCATAGTTAGTATATAATGAAAACACAGGGCCAGATATTGAGGAAAAGCTGGAATATCAGGGAGAGGAAACACCACAGTCAACTCTGACCCAGAAAACTTCTCAGGCAGAACTGGGTAAATATTGAAAAACAACAATGCTGGAGTGTTCTGCTTGCTCCACAACCTCTCCAGCATAGGCTGTCATCTACATCTTTTATCTTAGACAATCTGACAGGTGTAATATGATATCTGAAAGTTGTTTTGGTTTGCATTTCTCTGATAGCTAAAGAAGTCTAATGCTTTTTCAAGTACCATTCAACCATGTGTAATTCTGCTGCTGAGAGTTCCCTATTTAGTTCTGAACCCAATTTTTTGATAGGGTTATTCAAGTTTTTGGCTCTAATTTCTTCAGTTCTTTATATAATATAGAGATCAGTCCTCTGTCACTTGTAGTGTTGGAGAAAAATCCTTTCCCATTCTGTAGGCTGTCATTTTGTCCTATTGACTGTGTCCTTGGCTTTACAGAAGTTTCTGAGTTTCAGGAGGTCCCACTTATTGACTGTTGTTCTTAGTGTCTGTGCTACTGGAGTTATATTTAGGAAGTATTCACCTGTGCCAATGCATTGGAGGGTATTTCCCACTTTCTTTTCTATCAAGTTCAGTGTGGCTGGGTTTATGTTAAGGTCTTTGATCCATTTGGATTTGAGTTTTGTACAGGCTGACAGGCTTGGATCTATGCATTTTTTCTACATACTACCATCCAGCTACAACAACACCATTTGTTAAAGATACTATTTTTTTCCATTGAATATTTTGGACCTCTTTGTCGAAGATCAGGTTTCGTAGGTTTTTGGGTGAAGCCCAGATCCTCAATTTGATTCCATTGATCCACAAGTCTGTTTTAATGCCAGTACCAGGCTGTTTTTATTACTGTAGCTCTATTGTATAACTTGAAGTCCAGGATGGTGATACCTCCTGAGGTTCTTTTGTTGAGCAAAATTGTTTTGGCAATGCTGGCTTCCCTGTTATTCCAAATGAAGTTGTGCATTGTTCTTTCAAGGGCCGTACAATATTGTGTTGGAATTATGATGGGAAGTGCATTGAATCTGTAGATTGCTTTTGGTAGAGTTGCCATTTTTACTATGTTAATTCTACCTATCCAGTAACATGGGAGATCTTTCCATTTTTTGATATCCTCTTTAATTTCTTTCTTCAGTGATTTAAAGTTTTTTTCCAAAGAGATCTGTTACTTCTTTAGTTACAATTACTCCAAGATATTTAATGCTATCTGTAGCTATTATAAAGGATGATGTTTTCCTTATTTCTTTTTCATCCCATTTATCTTTAGTGTATAGGAGGGCTACTTAGTTCTTTGACTTAATCTTGTATCCTGCTACATTACTGAAGGTGTTTATCAGCTGTAGGATTTCCCTGGTAGAATTTTGTGAGTCACTTATATATACAACCATCTATCTGCAAATAGAGATAGTTTCACTTCTTCTTTTCCAGTTTGCATCCCCTTAATCTCCTTTCATTCTTTTATTGCTTTAGCTAAAACTTTGAGCACTATATTGAATAGATAAAGGGAGAGAGGACATCTTTGTCTAGTTTCTGATTTTAGTGGGATTGCTTTGAGTTTTTCTCCATTAAGTTTAATGTTGGATATCTGCTCCTTGTAAATCGTCTTTATTATATTTAAATATTTTCCCTGTATTCCTGATCTCTCTAGGGCTTTTATCATAGAAGAGTGTTGGATTTTGTCAAAGGCATTTTCAGCATCTAAGTATATAATCATTTGATTTTTTTTATACAGTTTGTTAATATGATAGATGACATTTACTATTTTCTGTATGCTGAACCATCCCTGCATTTTTGGGATGAAACCTACTTGATCATGGTAAATGACTTTTTGTATTTGTTGTTGGATTTGGTTTGCCAAAACTTTGTTCTGAATTTTTGCATCAATATTTCTGAGGGATATTGTTCTGTAATTCTCCTTCTTTGTTGTGTCTTTGAGTGGCTTGGGTATTTGGGTAATTGTGACTTCTTAAAAAGAAATTGGCAATATTCCTTCAGTTTCTACTGTGTGAGACAGTTTGAGGAGTAATGGTAGTAATTCTTCTTTGAATGTCTGGTACCACTGAAACCATCTGGACCTGGGCTTTTTTTTTTTTTTTACTTGGGAGGCTTTTAATGACAGCTTCAATTTTCTTTAGGCTTATAGGTCTGTTTAGGTATTTAATCTGATCTTCATTTAATTTTGGTAATAGATACCTGTCCAAAAAGCTGTCCATTTCTTCTAGGTTTTGTATTTTTCTGGAGTAAAGATTTTTCAAAGTATGACCTGATAGTTCTCTGGATTTCCTGCGGGTCTATTGTTATGTCTCCCTTTTGATTTCTGATTTTGTTGATTTGGATACTTTCTGCTTTTTGGTTAGCTTGGATAGGGGTTTATCTATCTTGTTGACTTTCTCAAAGAACCAACTCTTTGATTCATTGATTCTTTATATTGTTTTTTTTTTTTTGTTTCAATTGTATTGATTTCACCTCTAAGTTTGATTATTTCCTGCTGTTTGCTCCATCTAGGTGAGTTTACTTCTAAATGTTCTAATGCTTTCAGTTGTGCTGTTAGTTCTCTAGTGTGGGATTTCTATAGGCTTTTCATATAGGCATCTAGTGCTATAAATTTTCCTCTTAAGTCTGCTCTCATTGTATCCTACAAGTTTGGGTTCATTGTGGATTCATTTTCTTTTAATTCTTAGAATACTTTGATTTTTTTTTCTTAATTTCTTCCTTGACCCAGTGGTGGTTCAGTTGAGTGATGTTTACTTTTCATGACTTTGTAGGCTTTCTGTGATTTTTGATATTGTTGAACTCTAACTTTAGGCCCTGGTGGTCCGATATGTTACAAGGGCTTATTTCCATTTTTTGTATCTGTTGATATTTGCTTTATGACCAATTACATGGTCAATTTTAGAAAAAGTTCCATAAGGAGGTAATAAATATGCATATTCCTTTGCATTTGAGTGGAAGCTTTTGTAAATATCTATTAAATCCATTTGTATCATGACCTCTGTAAGACTCCTTATTTATCTGTTGAGTCTCTGTCTGGTTGACCTATCCATGGGTGAAAGTGGGGTATTGAAGTCTCGTACTATTAGGGTATGAGAACTGATTTGGATTTTGAGCATTAGTAGTGTTTCTTTTACTTAAATAGTTGCCCTATATTAGGGGCATAAATAATCATGATTGAAATCTTCTCTTGACCAATTTTTCCTGAGATGAATAAGTAATGTCCATTCTGGTCTCTTTTAATTGATTTTAGTTTGAAATCTTTTTGTTAGATATTAGGATGGCAACACCAGCTTGCTTCTTAAGGTCATTTGATTGGAAAATCTTTTTCCAACCCTTTACTCTGAGCCTGTGTCTATCTTTAAGGTTGAGGTGTATTTTTTTTTTATGATGCAGAAGGATGGCTTCTGTTTTTGTATCCATTGTGTTAGTGTGTGTCTTTTATAGGTGAATTGAGTATAACTTTTGATCATGACCTTCTTGCTTTCATCGTTTCCATTGAAGAGTCATGAGTTATTCTGATGGGTCTGCCTTTATAGGTAAATGGACCATTTTCTTTTGTAGCTCTTATCATTTTTTCTTTGTTCTGTATGCTTTGTGGCTTGATTTTTATGTGGCAAGTGGGCATTTTTGGTGGGTTAAATCTATTTGGTGTTCTGTAAGCTTCTTTATAGGCATTTCCTTCATTAAGTTGGGAAAGTTTTCTTCTATGATTTTTTTTTTGCATACATTACCTGTGCCTTTGAGGTGGTATTCTTCTCCTTCTATTCCTATTATTCTCAGATTAGGTTTTATCATGGTGTACCAAATTTTCTGAATGTTTTGTATTATGGCTTTTTTGGTTTTAGTGTTTTCTTTGACTGATGTATCTATTTCTCCTACTGAGTGTTCCACTCCAGGGATTTTCTCTTCCATTTCTTGGATTCTGTTGGCTCTCCTTGTATCTTTAGTTCCTGCTCTTTTCTTTAGGTTTTCTATTTCCATCTTTGCCTCATTTTGTGCCTTTCTTATTGCTTTTATTTTAGCTTTTAGTTCCTGGAATATTTCTTTCATCTTTTGGTTTTCCTTTTCTTGGTTTCCTTTCAAGGATTTGTTCATCTTTTCCAAGTTTTTGTTTGTATTTTCTTAAATTTCTTTAAGGGAATTTTCTTATTTCCTCTTTGAAGGCTTCAATAATCTTCATAAAGGTGTTTTTGCAGTTGTTTCCTTCTGTTCCCTCTTCATTCCTCTGTTCAGGTCTTGTATCTGTAGAACCACCAGTTTCTTCTGGTGTTGCCTTGTTGGTTTTTTTTTTATATAGTTATATGTATTTTTGCACTGGCGTGTGCCCATGGCTTCAGTGGTTCATGATTAGTCAGCTCCTAGTCAGTTGAGGCAAGAGGGCTTATGTGTCTCCTGTCTGCTCTGATTAAGGGGTCTGCTGATCTCTGACTCTGCTCTGGAAAGGGCTCTGAATTTCATAGGCTTCAGTCCTTCTCTGATGATGCAATTTGTCCTTGAGGCAGGGCCGGGCCGTGTTAATTGTCATAAAATATAGCAGTCTAAGAGGTCAAAATGGATACAATTGGTGAGGTCACTGTGTTCTCTACTACTGAAACTTAGGGGGCAGTTTTGAGCCAGCTAAATACAAGTCTTCTCAAGGGAAGTGAAAGCACTCTAGGATGCCCATCAGTTTCTAGGGTGATTCGCTAGGATATCACTCCATTCATATGCCGAATCACTCCAAGTATTTGTCAATACTAGGAATGTGGCTCCAGGAAATATTCCCAACCCACGCTGCAGGCCTATAATGACCTGCCAGCTAAACAATATAGTGTGCACTGCTCACTATCTCAAGGCTTTCCCGGAAAAGCTTTGCTGAAAAGCACCTGGAATAACCCTCCAAGTCAGCCCTATGGAGAAGCTTCAGTAGTGGTGAATGCCAGGAGTCAGGGAACACTTACTGATTGAGGCCAATGGTGCGTGAATGTATGCTGTGAAGGAGCAAATGCAAAGGCAAATCTTGGCAGTGACTGCGATTTTCAGATGAGGCTTTCTTAGATTATGTGCACCTAAGTCTAAGAAGAGGCCTCCTTGGTTTCATCACCAATGTTAGTATTTCGCTTGTAGAAGAACTCACTAGCATGCTGCCAAGGAGCCATATTAGGTTTATTAAGAATTGGGTGGGGGGAGGGGAAAGAGAGAGAGAGAGAGAGATAGAGGGAGGAAGGGAGAGAGAGAGAGAGAGAGAGAGAGAGAGAGAGAGAGGGAGACACATACACACACACAGAGAGAGAGAGAGAGAGAGAGAGAGAGAGAGAGAGAGAGAGAGAGAGCAGAGAGGAAGAGAAAAGAGAGCCTCTCACATGGTTGGGGCTTTTAAAGATGGACACACCTTAAGGATAAATGTCAGAAGTTCTTCAGAGCCAGGGGAGTGGTTTTAACAACCTAACACATACAATATAATCCAATAATTTCAAGAAATATATCTTTATCTGAAGAACCCATTATTCCCTGTCTAGGGACAATAAGCATCATGAGAAGGTGGGGAAAGGGCTGTGTAACTGAATGTAGAGATTATCACAAAGTGAGGCAGCTAATGATGACCAAAATACCCCTTAAATGAGGTAAAATTTTATAAAAGAATAAGTAAACTAACATATGGCTGATACTCTTCCTTGACAAGGATTTTTATAACTGAGAATCCTGAAGTTAAATATTTATGGCTTCTTGGTAATTTTTCATGTTCTAGAGAGAGTCCTGTACTACAGAGCATGTATGTGCCTTTTACGTGACATTTCATTGCAAGCTTGTGCTGCTATTTCAGCATTTTACCAGCTCAGTGATTTAAAACCTTACAATGCTGCCATCAAGGTGTGGGTAGAACCTACTCCCTCTCTCTGATTCATTCCTTTCCTCCATGCCTCCCTCACCTGCTCTAGGACAGAGATTCCTTCTTTGTTTCTTCTAGTAACTAGCAGCTTCAGAGACTACTTGGCTTATAAATAGCAACTTCAACACATGCCCTTTTCCCCACTTTTTTTGGTATTTTGTCTCTTATGGGTGGCCTGATTTTGGATTTAGGGGTCATTTGATAACCTGAGATAATAACAAATAAAGTTTCTTAGTTATATAAAAAAAAAATCACTTGGCCAAATAAAGCTGTATTATTATATTGGAGGTTCTGGGAATAGATATAGTCATATTTTATAAAAGATCACTTTTCCAACTTGAGGACAACTGAGAAAACAATATTGCTTATGCATTATTTGATTATTATCCATTTCTCTAAGATTCGAGGTGCAGTTATTCTTCAAAATTTTAAGCCTGTAAGTTTAAAAATACAATTATTATTTTTTTGTATTTAACTTTAAAAAATAATCCAAAGATTAAGCTATGATTATTATTTTATGGTGAGTATGTTATAAAATTCAAGAAGGAACAAAATGTGCCCCAGAAAATGGAATACATATTAGGAATGGATAATCCAATTACAAATGCAACAAGAATGAAGTCACTCAATGACTTTGTAATGCTGTGTATTCATTCAACAGAATGTGGTCTTCCTTTGAAAAACATTTATCAGTTGGAGGTGCAAGTTCAGATGTGTTCTCAAATGGATGCTATAGGGTGGCACTATCTGTCTGGTTACACAGAATCTCTGACTTAAAGCTACACTAAAACAAGTTTACGAGGTCTGCAGGTGAGCGAAATGGCAAGATTATAGTCAAATCCAGGGATATATTGCCAGGGTGTGGATGTCCATGAAAAATCACAATTGCAGAATAGTGTGAGGATGTACATAGAAACCTTCCCATCTGACACCCTCTGAGAAATTCATCTGAAGCAAGATTGCACTGGATCAGTCTCCACGGCCAAGTGGAAGGTAGACAAAGATTGTTTGTAGGCAGAAGCATAGGGAAGAATAAACTCTCTGAGCTTGCTCTTCATTCACAGTGGGTTAATTGGCAACCATTTGCATCTCACTTTGGCAAAGCATTTTTCCAAAAATTCTTCCATGTTTTAAAAGTTAAGATGCTTTGTTAGTCATTTGCTGACTCTTTTTCCCTGTAATAGCTCAGCTTCAAAATGTGAGAATGCTGTGCAAACATTTGTAGGTTGTGTGCACAGTGAGTTTAATTGGGTTGAATAGTTTTGAAGTCTCAGAATAGGTAGGATTTTAATGTCAATTCTCATCATTTTTTCATCAGAGTCTTATTATTTACAATAACCTCACTTGAAATAAGACCAATTTTAACTCCTATTATTTAATATGTATGTGTATTATATGTATATGCATATGTATATGTATAGTGTATTTGGTTATATGTATGTATTTGAGTGTGCTTGTATGTGCACCTGTATATTCATGAGTGGAGACCAGAGAAAAATGATGGGTATCCTACTAAACCTTATTATTTCAGCCTTATTCCTGAATTATCAGGGTCTCTTTGAATTGGTGGCTCAGCTTGGTGAGGCTGGCTGGCTAGCCAGTAAGTATCAGAATTCATCTATCTCTGCATGATCTTCTGCTCCAGTACTGAGGTTGTAGCTGTGCATTGCCATGGTGCTTAGTATTCAGACTTACTCAGTTTCTCATATTTGTGCAGTAAGCACCATTTTCCACTGAGCCATCTCCCAGGCCATTTTATGCCCATTTAAAAATACTGTTCTTAAGAGAATTTATATTTTATATAGCTAGCCATTTGTAGTGGGATTATATTGTTACACTGTAAATAATTGTTCCGCCTATGGGTTTAATAAAAATGCTGATTGGCTGACAGTAGATGGGAAGTGTGGGTGGGGCTACAAGACTGGAAAAACTCTGGACACAGGAAGAACAGAGCAGAGATGCCACAGAGATGCCAGAGACACGAGTAGAAACATCAATAGACACAGAGGAAAAAGTTGAAATGCTGTTCTGAAAAAAGGTACCAAGCTGCAAGGATAAACAAGATAAGAATTATAGCAAGTTATATGTCTGTGCCCCAAGTCAATCACCATAAAATTAATGTAAGTGTCTTGTGCGTTTCTATGGACTGTGGGTCTGTGAGTCTGGACTACAGGCCAGAAATTTCTACATGTGGCAGCCCAAAGTGAGTGATAGATACCCACACAAAGTCTTAGCAAACTTAAAAATGGTTCTAGAGCACAGAAATGAAGCCAAAACAGCTTCCGAATTGTGCCTTACAAGTGGACCATGGTAAAGAAACAGAGTGGTGTTTGGAGTTGAATTACAAAATGAAGCATTTGCTGCATGCAGTTTAAACTACAACAAGGCCAGTTCCTGAGCCTCAGTGTAAGCTGTATACAGTGGATTTAAGGTTTCTGTTTATAAGGACAAAAAGTGAACAAAGTCAAAGATGTCTTCTTAGTGGTAGTTTTTTCTTGAATTAACTCTGTTTGCTGGAGACAAGCAGAGGGACGACTTTTTAAAGTGAGACTTCCTGATTCAGTCTTAGAAGCAAAACATTTATGAGTTTTTAAGAGGCCCTGCTGCAAAATACTTAAATGGAGTTCATGAGCAGTAGATGACAGCGCTTTATTTGGTGGATATATGGACCCTAAAATTCCCTGGAGTGATAATTGTGTCTAATAATTAGCTAAAAAGTTAAATTCTATAAAAGCTAGACTAGGAGCTGGGTAGAGCCAGCCAGCCAACCAACCTAGTGAAGCCTTTGATACTTACCTACACCTAGGCAGATTAAAGGTGTGGTCAGAAATAGAAAAATATAAGAAATAAGGAATATACAGTAAAGACAGATTTAACAAACTCTAAATGGTTTAGAGTGTATTTAAAAACATACATAGGCTTGAGAGAGAAAATAAAAAGGGAAAAAAAGAAAGTCCTTTAAAAGATAGTAATAAGCTATGTAAAAATGGGAAATACAAAGAGTATCTGGATACTGTATGCTATTTTCTTGTCTTTAAGTTTTTACACTATAAATGAAGTAGTTAAAGCTGCTAAAAGACATTTGATTACAAATTCTGGCTATTAGATTAATTCAACCTATATATTTTGTAAATAAGTTGACTTTAAATTTGAAACCAAAAGATATGCTCCTTTGGAGAAGAGGCTTTCATTTTATTTCCACAGAAAATGAGAAGTTGTGGATTTATTCTTGGTTAAGGAAAACAAAGTTTGATTAAAGAAGACCCCCTGCAAAGTTTCCAATGGAAACAGATAGCCCAGATGATTCAGCATCTCAGAGTACCTCTCTTGCAGCTTCTTCTGATCTCTGTATTCAAAACAACTTTAAGGAGACTGCCAGATGAGCCAGTCTTACAGACTGCTCCACTAAAGACTTGTCCATAAACCTAAATTATTTTTTGGATCCCCATGGGATGGCCAGTGCCCACATGCAGCAGGAAGTGGCCTAGAGAACTATGTTCACATTCCCACAAAGTAGATTATGGATGTTTGTGTTTGTTTACAGTGTTGGTTATAAGTTGTTATAGAAAATGAAAAAAAAAAAGGATATTAGATTTGGGGTTCTTGTTTGAAAAAGAAGAAAAAGGGAAAGTAGTGAGATTATGTTGTTACATTGTAAATAATTGTCCTACCTACTGGTTTAATAAAAATGCTAATTGGATGAAAACAGACAGGAAATGTGGGAGGGGCTACCAGACTGGGAAAACTTTGAGAACAGGAAGCACATAGCAGAAATGCCACAGATCAGCCAGAGAGACACCATGGAGACACCACAATGAGATGCTAGTAGATGCAGAGGACAACTATGCTGCTCTGAGAAAAGGTACTGAGGCTATGGCTGACAAGATAAGAATCATGGGTTATTTTAAGAGCAAGAGCTAGCTGGCAATATGCCAGAGCCATAGACTGATCAGCATAAAATTATTACAAACATCAGTGTGTTTCTGTTGGACAGTGGTTCAGACTCTCAGGGCTCAACTGGAAAGGCTAAGCCAGAAATATAATACAACATCCATTCATCTTGATTCTAGTATTTATGGAATTCCTAACAGTCAAGGTCTTGAACTGAACTTCATTTGTGTAAAATAAAATTTAAGTAGATATGCATGCCTACAGTAATGGATATTTCTCAGACAAAAGACAAAAGACATCCCGACTTGTTGGCCTTTATTCCTTAAATATTTCTTTTTACTTTCTGACTTAAAAAATTTAAATCCAGTTTTACATTTGTTTTGATGTGTGTATGTGAGTGTGTTGCTGTCCATAAGCGACAATCAGAAGACAACTTGAATGGGGAGAGCATTTCTCTTGTACCATCTGCATTTTGGGAATTGAGCTCAGGTCATTACACTTGACAGCAAGCACTCTTTTCTGTTAATCTACCTCACCCATCTTACTTAAATATTTATAAAATACCTAACTGTATATTACTATTATGTTTGGTATGAAACTAATTATGATTTTAAAAGTCTATTTTTTACAGAGAGCAAAAAAGTTAAATTTAACGTGTGCTTTGGGAAGTCCTCTCACAGTGTTTTCACAGGGTGGCATGAAAGTAAGGAGAATATCAGGGTGTAAGAAGGGTGGAGGGGGGTGTAGGAAGTGTAGAAATAGGGTGTGATGAGCATGTGAGGAGAACATCAAAATCAGCTTGTTCATCAAAGATATCTTCTTGTAAAAGGTAACACTTGAAGGCAAATTAGCATAATGAATTTGAGTTAGATATCTGAAGATTTGATCTAGTCTGGAAGCTCTCAAATAAAGATACTGTTGTTTGATTTATAAGCATATTAAACACTCTTAATGTAGGTAATTTTACAGTTAATATTTATAGCACCTTTATATATACAACTTAAAAACTTGACTCATTAAATCTCAGACCATAGATTTGGTGCTGAAATAATTGAGAGCTGAGAAAGAGGGGGGGAGAGGGAGGGACCAACCATGAGAGAGAAAGAAAGAGAGGGAGTCATGTGATTCAGTGGGAATGTGGTAGGAATTAGTTCTGAAAGCCACACACACATTAAAGCCTCACATTTCTTCTTAGGGTCCATAACCAGAAAATGATGTTGGAGCCACCATACAATGAACTTTCAAAAAGATGCACACGTCAATATATAAAGCTCAGTAAAATCGTTTGCTAAATGGGCAATGTTGGCCTAAAAACAAATAGAATGAATTTTCTTAATCGTGTTTTTCAGAGAAACAAGTTTTTCTTGCCATCAGTTTTAGAAATGCATTTGGTGTGGAGAGAAAGGAGGAATGAAATTGTATTGTGAACTTGGAATTGAAATGCATAAAAAATAATCCCGGCACTGGATGTGAAATGCACAAATATGAGAAAATACAATTGTAGAAAGACCATAACAACATTTTTTTCTGTAATACATGACACAGTATAATGGAGGAACTGAATAAATGACAAAACATAACTCAGATGAATTAATTTTCAATATACATTTACATGCAATGGCTCAATTGGCCACTGTCTGAGAACACTGTCTAATAACTCCCATAGAGAAGTTTGGAACACAACTTTTGCAGCTGTCATTTATGACCATTTTCTTCATGGGGTTTTGGGAAAGTGCAATAAATATAAAAGAAATTTCACCCTGCTATATAACCCAACAAAATTAGGTGCTTTAATAGGTTAAGTGAGTCAGTGCTAAATCAATACAAAAATAGATGATTTGGGTTCATAGGCTGGTCAGCCAAGTTTATTCCCCAGGCATAATACTCCCTACAAAGAAAGCAATTAATATGCTCACTGAATCAGGAGCGCACCTTTATAGGCAAGGGGGGAGCATGAAAATAGATCTCCTGGGTGGCAGGTTTTATTCAATAGGTACCATTACCCACATTTAAGACTCAATAAAATCCACAGGATGTTTTGTTCAACACTGGGTATTGATGAGTTTCTGCTCATCATTGAACAGGGGAACCACACAGAACTGTATTAAGATCACTGTAAAATTCCCAGAAAGTCATAAAGAGATGTTTGCCCCAATTTTGCCAATAATAGTATTATCTTGGGCTATTAAGAAATACCCAAATTTGTAGGTTATGGGTTTTAAACTATTCTGCCCTACCTTAATTCAACTGTTATTTACATATTCCAGCCCAATCAAATTGGGCCTGATCTAAATCCTCCTCTCAGACATAGATGACTGTCTCGTACTTGGGACTTAATGATCACATAGCAACAGCTGTGTCCTAAGTGAGACTTCAAGTAATAGAGGAAGGGACACAGAGCTGACTAAATAAGACATGATAGGCTAAGAAAGAAGAGCACATGCAAAGACCCAGAGAGAGTCAGGGCTGCACTAGGGAAATTCTCAGGAGTGGGAGGCTTCACAGATTGTATTTCATGTGTAAGTTGATGTAAATTTTTGTCCTAAAGGTGATGTACACTTGAGGGACTTTGACAAGGAAGATGACCATGAAATTATCTTGGTGCAGTGATGTTCATTGCCCTGGACATATTCTGAGTTAAGCCTCAGTACATGTCCAGCCATGTACACTAAAGATTCTCTGCTACCTCCCCAAAATGAAGGATTTCAGTTTGTACAAAATTGTATTGATTTAGTTACCAATTAACATACATTTTTTTTATTCTTCTTCTCTCAAACTCTGAGCATAGAAGCATATGTGATTTCCTTTTTCCCAATCAGGAAAAGTAAGTCAAAGCAGTTAATATTTAAGAATGACCTGGTAGAGGCAAAATAATGTGGCAAAGTTAAAAATCTTGCCTTAGCTGATTAATGCCAGTTTGATGCACATTCTCTACATAAGTCCCCAAGCACTTTAAAATATGGAGAGCTGGTGTTCCTAGGGGGGACAAAACTGGATTTGGCCAGGAGTGAAGACTGATCCAAGCATTGTTGGGCCAGTGTGACCATAGAACTGTCTGCTCCCTGCCAAGGGAGGGGATGGAGAGTTGCAGAGAAGAAAAATGATCAGATGGGGTGGGAGGGGGAAGAGACCTTCAATAAGGATATACAGGGATGGAAAAAAAATTCAGAGGGAAAGCTGAACACAAAGAAAATATATGTGTAGTAATCTTATTTGCATTTCCACACTTGATAAGCCATGCTTATGATTATTATCCTCTGTATAGTTATTGTTAACTCTTCGGCATTTTTTTTAAAATTCTTTTTACTTTTTTTGATAAATACAAAATAAAGAAAAAAAAGTAATGAAAAAAAATATGGAGAGCTGAACTGTGACCTTTTAATCTACTTAGTATCATGAGGAGCAAACAGACTTGGATAAACATTGTTTTGTCTTGCAGAATATGACTAAAAATGATGACTATTATTTTAGAAGTTGAGTGAGTTTGCTAATAGTCCTATAATAAATAAATATTGCAGATTATCCTCTTAAGAATTTATATCTAAATATTTATATAAAAGAGCAAATAGCCAAGAATTGCTGAGACAATATTAAGAAAGAATAAGATCATATTTCTAGAAAACTCCCACTACTTGTGAATTATATAAACCATGCTTGGACATGACAAATGTAAAACTCAGACTCCTCTGACCTTATGTACTTGAATGACCCTGCCTTCAGATGCCTGCTCCCATTAGAGGCCTTCTTTTTGTAATCTTTTTTTTTATTATGAATAAAGTCACATTTTCTATCCGTGTATATTCTTACTCAAGGTCCCTTCCCCCTCTCACCCTCTCCAGTCACCCTCTCTTCTCCACATCTCCCCATCATGGCTGTTCCACTGTTTTCTGAAACTTGTCTTTCAGAAAACTATGTGTTTCAACTATTGTCATAGTATGCACCAGTGTGTAACATACAACATGATTAATACTGTCTGAAATGTGTTATTATCTACCCCACATAATAAATTAGAACTTAATGAAAGCAGATTTGTTTATTTTGATTCCTAATTCAGTTCCAGTTCCCAGAAATGCCCCAGAGTTTAGTATGTATAAAAAGTCATATGACTAGATGAAAACAGGACCCCTAAACACATTATTGTATATCAAAAATCAAGGCCTGTAAGCAGGGGATAGAAATAAACAGCAGAATCAAAAAAGCATACCTGTATGAAGACTCTAAAAACAGTGCTCTTAAAATAACTGGGATAAAATAGACAATTCAAGCATCTCTTTAATTTTTATATTTAGTTATATAATGGGGTATGTCTTTCTGTATGCTGTGACTATCATTGGTTAATAAAGGAACTGTTTTGACCTATGGCAAAACATTTTAGAAGCAGGTGATAAATCTGAGCATAGATAAAGGAAAAGAAGGAAGGCAGAGTCAGGAGAGAAGCAAGCCAGCTGCCCATGAAGCAAATGTAAAGGAATTCAGGTAAGCCATGAGCCATGTGGCCTGACAGATTAATGGAAATGGATTGAGTTAAGATGAGAGAGCTAGCTAGCAATAAGCTCTAGCCATAGGTTAAACAGCATGTAATTAATATAAGCCTTTGTGTGTTTCTGTGTGATTGCAGGTCTGAGGGTCTGGACCATGGGCCAGATAGACCAGAAACACAAACAACAATTAGTTATAGGTAGTCTAGGTCACTTGAAACAAAATAAAACCTTTAAAACTTTTACTAAAATTTGTTTTTATAAGTCAAGCTTAGAAAAAAATATTTTGAGCAAGACACAAAGAACAAAAATATCAGAGGAGGAAAAATAAGATATGTTGTCAACATTAAAATTAAACATGCCTTACATTGAAAAGCACCATAAATATAAATGAAACGACAAGTTACAGCTCTGTAGAGATATTTGCAGCACATAAGTGACATGAAATTAGAATCCAGAGTAAATTTTTTAAAAACTACACATCAAAGAAAAAAATGACAACTTGATAGCAAAATGTGCCAACAGTAAAATATGTCAGAGAAGAGGAGATAAATGAAATATCAGCCATCTCTGCTATCAGCCATGAGGAGACAAATTAAACCCACAAGATGCAACTTCACACTCATGCTACCAGGATGATAACAATGAAACCATCCAACAACGTCAATCTTTGACAGTAACGCAAAAACATAATTAACACTTCTTACTACATGGCTTGTTTAAATTAAAGTAACCTGTGGAAAAACTTTTGGGATTACTGATAGGATTTTATATTAATAATAGATTGCAATAATGTTTTAAAAGTTATAAAATATGATTAAAGGTACACATTCAGTTCTTTGGTTCTGTTCAGCACAGAGGGGAAGAAATTCTTTGCTTCACTGATGCTTAGTGTACTTAAGCCCTAATGGCTGGTGAAATACAAAGAAAGTGAAATATTTCAATTCCAAGCCATGCACTTAGGAGTTACTATGCACATTTACACCCACTCACTTGCTCTGTTTCATTACAATCCTGAGATTGTAATGACAAGAAATTTTCTGTATAATAAAATATTCTGAATGCTGACCAGGTAGTTATCCTATAACAGCACCTGTACTGCAAATACTAGGCAAATCCTCAAGGGGTATGCATTAAAATACTGAGATATAAGAATTACCGTCTACACAATGGAGTACTACTCAACAATAAGAAAAAATGATATCCTAAAATTTGCAGGCAAACAGATGGATTTGGAGAATATCCTCCTGAGCGAGGTATCACAAACCCAGAAAGATAAGCAGGGGATATATTCACTTATTATTGGACTCTAAACAAAAAAGCTAAGAATGTCCAAGCTGCAAACCACAACCACTGAACAGCTTGGGATCTCAAACACCTTGAACCGGCACCTTGGATTCCACTCTCTCCATTGGAACATCTGACTCAGTCTTGATGTTGGGGTGAGGAAACTGGATCTGCCATGAATGGATGCTGAACTAAGCAATATTGGAACCTTGGAACCTCCTGCCCTTGCTGGGGAGGAGATGGGGAGATGTGGAGAAGAGAGAGTGACTGGAGAGGGCGCGAGGGGGAAGGGACCTTGAACTAGGATATACACAGATAGAAAATGTGACTTTATTCATAGTAAAAAAAAGAATTATTAGGCACTACTATAAAACTTATTTAGCTTGATCAACAGTCTCTGTAATTAAGAAGGTAACTTAAAAAAACTTGCAAAATCAGATAGCACAGAGAAGGCTTCAGAGGTGAGCCATGAAGATGATGATATTGTTGGGCTATATTCCAGAGCCCTCATCATAGAAAGAGACATAGTTGTGACTTCCAGGAGAGGGGAAAGATAGTTTACTGAATGCTTGGCAAGTCTTTGCCATGCCTTATCAAAAGCAAAAAGACTGGTAATTGGTAATAGATTATCTAATGAAGACTTAGAGTTTTAAGATTCCCAATTGATGAGATCCAATAACAACATTAATAGAATATTTGATATTTGGTATCGTAAATATGCTATTAGTGTACCAACAAATTGCTAGACAGTTAAGATTATACACACACACACACACACACACACACACAAACACACAGAGTCATTTAAATTAAATTTGCCAAAATGATGGAATCAAAGCTGCAACTGGCTATCTCTTGTCACCAAATGAAAATGAAGCTTCCAGTACTGGTATTGGGTTATGTCTGATGGAGATGCTTGCCAATGGGGTTTCAGTGAAACCTCAAACAACCCATGCTGTTGCTAAGACTATAGTTGGCTCTGCATAAATTGTTATCTAGGTTTCATTGCTGACTGACACCTACATAACTCATTAATCATAAAGAAGTACAACTATTGCCTTCATAGAACTTTTACCCCATATGTTAGCCTTCACCTATAACCCAGAAACAACCGCTAAATGATAAACACTTGTAAATGAAAATTTAGTTTCCTACAAGGGAGTCTCACTGGGGAAGCAAACTACTGTTCCAAGTAGGCTGTACACAAAGCTGTCCATGGTCAACACAGAACAAACCCAGTGATATCTTTGGATGTTCCTGGTCTTATAAGGTTTTCTGTCAGGACTGTTGCTAGTATTTTATTTTAATTTTATATTATTTCTTTTAATTTTAAATATATACATAAATTTCCTGTCTTTTCTTATCCTGAAGGTTCTTTGGCTACCTATTATGGATTCCCATTTAGTGCCTTTCATGGTATTCCAAATATGAGAAGTGCGTTTCTGTTCTTTATGCTTTACTGTTCTTCTGTTTATTTGTCCCAAGTTCCAAGTTCAATCCCAGTGTTAGTCTTGTTTTATCATATATTTTATTATCATCTCTTGGAAGCCTGTTAGTTTTCTCATGAGAGACAGAAAGGAGGTGGATCCAGAGGGGGAAAAGAGGTAAGGAAGAACTGGGAGAGAGGAGCAGAGGAAGGGAGAAACTGAAATCAGGATATACTATTTAAAAAAACTATTATCAATAGAGGGCAAAACATTAAAAACAAAAGTCTAACACATTTAAAGTTATTAATAAAAATCAAGGAAATGAAAGATAAAGTAAACTTAAAGCATAATTTCAAATATGTGTTTTAAAAATAAAAAAATAAACAATTTTTTTAAAAGGATTATTGCCACTGAGCCTGACAATTTCAGTTTGAGCCCCACGACTCACACTGTACAAGGAAAGAACAAACTCTCACAACCTTTACTATGGTTTCCACATACACATTGTGACTCCAGTGCACAACTGTATATAAGCAAGCACATACACATGCACAAAAGCACATAAACAAACAAACAAACAAACAAGGCTTACAATAGTTCATCCCTGGGGATAGGAATGTCACTGGAGAATGCTGAACTTGAAGTTAATGTAACTTTCAGTAGCTTTTCTTGTGCTGACTTCACTGGTTATTGAATTGTGGGTAAGAAATTTAACTTGTTTGTATTAATTCTGTATCAAGCAGAAAGTACAATAGAGGACTCATTTTTTTCCCAGTAATAACAGTCTTACATATGTTTTTCTAACTTATACAAATTCAGGCCTGCAAATGTCCAAATTCTTCTAGAAGCAATACTTTCCAGGTTTCAAACTGTTCTAAAGTTTTATCACTAAGTGGCACTTCTTAGTGATCATATAAAACTGATAACACCCTGCCAAATCATTTAAATAGTAGGTATTATATCACGTTTAACTAATAGTTCAACAGAGTTTTGTTTGTACATTTTAGAATTTGGAAGATTCTAATACAATTCAAAACCCAATATTTACCCTGCTTGATATAATTACATTAGCACAATCATAGGCAACTCCACATCCTATACTTCAGATACACATCTAATTATTACTATTTACTTAATATTTCACATTCTCTCTCATCTAATCCTCGGCCACTATGTAATCATGATGGATTGTGACACAGAGTTGCTTGTGGTGCAGGCTATGATCTACTTTGATTTCTCTGCAAAATTATTATGATGAATCACACTTGTCAATGATTTTATAATAAGGCAAATCCAAAACTAATTTAGTATCCACAATCCAGATGTAATTGGCTATGTATCATAAATCTTCCATGAAAATATTCTTCAGTTCCATATCTGTCAATAAACAAAAGTGTTCTTCATAGTTCACTCACCAAGAAAAACAATGGAATATAATTAGAAAGGAAAGGAGAAAGCACATATTTGATGTGAATCTAAAACACCACCACCATCAACAGCAACAATAAACCCAGAAAATTCCTGGATCAAATTGGCTGTAGAAATGAATCTCAGTTATTCTAAGGTGTGTAAATTGCATCTCTTCTCTTTCCATCTAGAAGCTCGATACTTTGGAATAGCCATAAAATATTTACCTTCACGCTCAATTTGGCAATTAAACAATGCAATGGAGTGCTATAAAAATTGAAGATTACTTACATCTTATTTGTCTCAAAGTAGCTGGAAATCCACTCACAAAATGTACAAGGGGAGAGTGATATTCATTATTGTTGTACAATAAATATATGATTTTTCTTTTCTTGTATTTACTGCTGAGAAGTTTAGCATGCATGAGTTATAGCACACACACACACACACACATACACACACACACACACACATGTGCGCATGCACATGCACATGCACACACAAACCTCCAAATCTAAAAAACTAAATTCAAATGGCTACAAATCAGATGTGGACCAGAAAGCTTTTCTCTAGAACATACTAATTTCAGATCTGATACTAGAGAGCATATGCAGTTTTATGAAATGTGTGTGTGTGTGTGTGTATGTGTGTGTGTGATGTCTATTAAATGGGTATATTTGTTTGAAAAGGAAAATTAGCTGAGGAATTCTCTTATTTCTATTTGTAATTATTTAACATGATTCTTCACATCAATGATTTTTTTTATATATAAGTACAACTCTATTCATTATGCAAAATTTTTGCATATGTATAATATACACTAAGCATACAAATCAAGGCCCCAAAGGTACAATTAAATTGAAGCAAGCATAATGTACCTCTTCTAACAAGGAAAGCAAATTTGTCTGGAATTAAATGTGCTTTGTCACAAATCTCACTTCTTTTTCACAGAGTACATTCCTTTGTGTTATTTTTCATCAAATTCATAACTCCAAATGAACCTCACACAATAAGATCATTAACAATGCTTAATACTTATGTAGTTAGTGCATTCCATATTCATTGTACTGTATATACATTTTAAATATTCAATGTATATTTTAAAAAGTCAATAGTATATAACTCAAATTCTTATGAGGATCAAATATTTTATTACTATTTTTGATGATGCAGTTTAATTTGTTTTTTTCATTGTCATATAGCAGGAATAATTTTCATGGTGGAAAACTATATGAGGCTATAACTGTTTTTTTAACAGATGATTAAATGCTCAGGTTGAAGCAGAGTTATTTGATGACTGCTGGAGCCATTTATGACTTCATATACTACTCTACCGAGGGACATTAGACCTTAAATAACACCAACCATGTGCTTTTACTCAAAGGAGAAGAAAGAAAAATAAAATGTCCTTTCAGGTGTAAAAAAACCCCCACATATAGAGAACCCTGTGGAAATGTTATAAATACTCATGAATAATATTTTATTTAGTGAAGGTTCTGCAATAGATTTGGAAGCTAGGATATCATTTGATGGCATCTGGGTAGCCCTTGAACAGAAAAATTATGAAGAAATTCTTTTATCTACAAGCATAAAAAGAGCATGAGGTTTGTACCAGGTCTTAGGATCAGTCACTGTTGTATGGAAATCCCAACATTCACACAAATTAACAGTGCCTATATTGTTATCTGATTATACTGAGCATGAACATAGATTATCTAGATTGACAACCTGACAAAGCATTTCTAGGAATGCCAGTGGATGGCCTGTTTAGAACAATGATCTAAATAGTGAATGGGAAAATGTAGCCAGGAACCACCAGGAAGCCAAAGGAGACTATACATGTCACTTTCAAATGCATCTAGCAGAACACATATATTTTTGCTTCTCAGGTTTCCTCTTAAACATGTCCACGGGACTGCTTGCTAACTTTTCTCAGATTTTTAATATTTTTTAAGTATGTAGTCTGATTCACAGTTTTCTGATTAAAAAGAAGATATCAAGAGGAATGTGATCTTCAGAAGAATATGAATAATTAATTTATAATTATTATATATTATAACCCATAGGCATTATAATAGGAGTGGGGAAAGATAAGAAAGAAATAAAGGTGCAGGATTGGCTCAAGTTTATGTTATGCATGTAATGGAATGTCAATGAAAAATTTCAGGTTTTATAAAATAATATTTAATTAAATGATAAATAATATAAATTGGTTTGGTGTTAAAGCATATTTATAATAGGAAGAAAATAGTAAATTATTTATCATTAATTATTTACTCATAACAATACTATCAAGAAAATTTTATTATTAATTTATATGTTGAGACACTGAGATGTTAAAGAGTTTAGAAAGTGTTGTGGTTTGAATAAGGAAAGTCCTTCACACATTTGTATGTTGTTTAGTTCTATTTTGGGAGGGTCTGTAGATCTTTTGAATGGGTGTCTAGTTGTAAGAAGTCCACTGCTGTGCACCTTTGAAGGTTATAGATGACCAGTTGTCTCCTTCTTGCTCTCTGTCTCTTGGTAACTGTGAGTGGAATTTCTTTGTGCTGCCATAATCTTACCTGTGATGGATAGAGAGTTTGACTGAATGATTGAGAGAAGCCTCTGAGAGTTTCACTCAATAAAAATTCCCTAGTTTGTTTTGATTTGATAGCTGTTTCTGGTCAATAAACAGTAACCGATATAGTAAACATTTGGGGAACTGGGAATCCATTTGTCAACCTATTTTAGATCTGATTCCTGTGGTTTAACTCCTATTAAAATGACAGGCTTCAACAATTAGTGTTTTGGTTTTCTGTGTTGAATAATATACATGATTTACTTAGTTGTGTGGTAACTAATTTAGTTATAGTAATCATGTTACATGGATATGGCTGCTCACATTTTACATAGGAGAAAACTGAGTTGTAGAGTTTATGTAATTCATTCAAAGAATATTCTGTAGTTCTCACATAGAGCCAACAATTTTTTACACCCAGTCCAGAGCCCACTCAAAAATCAATGTTTCTGATACAGTTTCTTTGGTACATTGCTATATTTTCTAGTCCCAGTGGAATATGTAAATTTTTAAAGCATACATTGTACAAGAATGGTCTAAAAAGCATCTTAGATGCTCTATCAATGGTATCTTTGGTAACTCTCCCTGCCTAATTTCATTGAACATGTTTGAAATGGTTGAATGTTTTCTGAACTAAAAATAATGTAGCTGCCTAAAATAATCTCCATTTATTCCAGTATCTCTTTTTTGGAAAAATAAACATGCATGAAATGATTTAACTTTCATTCATTTAAATTTTCTTGGTACTGCAGAGGCCACTAATTTGGCTTCTGTTATGTGTCTATTATGAAAAACACTATTGCATTATTTTGAGTTATCAATATACCCATAGGCATTTTATAGACTTACACAACCAAAGTTACATATACTTTATAACAAGTAAGATAGCAATTATTTTCACTTATATAGGGCTCTTTATTTAAAAATTCTTTATTGGCTTCCTCTTTTATTTACTTCTTTGGTTATCATACAAAGAAATGTGCTTCTCTGTAATGTGTTCTCATATCCACATTATTATACTTTCCTTTTACTTACACACTATCCACTGATCTTTCTGTCCTTGTTTCTCTCTCTAGTTTTCATGTTTTCCCTAATTCTTTCTTGTTTGCAAAAAGGGCATTCTAGCAGCAAGATGTTAAAGATGCAAATTTGATTCCACATACAGATATACAGATCCCACTGGCATTCTAGTTAATCTTAATTATATACTACAGATGATTTGCTGGGTGGCTCTGCTTAGCAGTGCAAATGGCAGCCTCATACAGATTTTCACACTTCTTCGGGGCTGAATAGGAGGTAGGTGTGTGTGTGTGTGTGTGTTATAAGTATTCTACCCAGAATAAAAAGTTTCAGTTCCTTTAAACAGGTGTTCAATTAATGCAGTGCAAAGGCTGCATTTTTTTTAAAGAGAAAAGGTTCATTAAGTATTGATGCTCATCTATAACATAAAGATAGAGTTGTATTTTGAGTAAGTTAAACACACTGGGTACAAACTTGTATACACTGACAATAGTGATCATTTTTTCATTGCTTTACTTTGTAGAGGTCTTGTGGAAGTAATCACAGAAACTATGATTTTATGAGTGCAATGGCAAGGTCATATGTAGGAGACAGCACTCTTTCCTTTACAAAATGTTAGTAAGGTTATAATATGTGGATATTAGTTTATTTTTTATTTATTTTTTTGCTATTTACAAGACTAAAATATTTGTCTTATAATAATTATTTGATATTTTGGCTACCGCATAGCCCTGAACACATTTGTTTTACAATATATTTTTATATATTTATTATTTTGTGTTTTTGCATCATGCACCCCATCAAATTCAGATATCAGACTTCTCAGTATCATTGCAACTCTTATGATCTTCCCATTTACAAGAACACCCATTCATGCTGTTCATTTACTTACTGGAGCATAATTAATCTCCCTGTGGCCAGACCATTAAAGAAAACAAATCTTTCCATACCCACCGCTCTGCCAGAAGTCATCAATGCAGAAGTGAGGCATTGTGACACTTAGCTATGTACTAGCTTTGAGTTCTTGTGTACAATGACATCTCTCTCTTTTTATATACTTTTTTAAAGTTCACAAATGAGTGCTTCTCTTTCTGGGATTGTGATACATTCCTCAGGATGATATTCTCTGAAAAACAAATAAGGGAAATATCACCCTTTATAATCGTATAACTATAACCAAGGAAGTAACAGATCTATTTGACAAAAGCTTTAAATCACTGAAGAAAAAAATTGAAGAGGATATCAGAAAATGCGAAGATCTCTCATGTTCCTGGATAGGTAGGATCAACAGAGTAAAAAATGGCAATCTTACCAAAAGCAATCTACAGATTCAATGCAATTCCCATCAAAATGCCAGCACAATTTTTGACAGACTTTCAAAGAATGCTCAACTTCATTTGGAATAACAGGAAAACAATTTTGCTCAACAAAAGAACCTCACCATCACCATCCCTGACTTCAAATTATACTATAGAGCTACAGTAATAAAAACAGCTTGGTACTGGCATAAAAATAGACTTGTGGGTCATTGGAATCAAATTGAAGACCCTGACATTAACCCACATACCTATGAACACCTAATTTTTTACAAAGAGGCCAAAAATATTCAATGGAAAAAAAGATAGTATCTTTAACAAATGGTGTTGGCATAACTGGATGGTAGTATGTAGGAAAATTCAAATAGATCCAAACCTATTGCCTTGCATAAAACTCAAATATAAGTGGAACAGAGACCACAGCATAAACCCAGCTGCACTGAACTTGATAGAAAGAAAGTGGGAAATACCCTCCAACACATTAGCACAGGCGATCACTTCCTAAATATAACACTACTAGCACAGACACTAAGAACAACAATCAATAAGCAGGACTTTCTGAAACTGAGAATCTTCTGTAAGGCCAAGGACACAGAAAATAAGAGAAAACGACAGTTTACAGAATGGGAAAAGAATTTTAATGACCCTACACGTGACAGATAACTAATCTCTAAAATATATAGAGAACTAAAAAAACTAGAGCCCAAAAGCTTGAATAATCCAATCAAAAAATGAGGTTCAGAACTAAAAAGGGGATTCTCAGCAGAAGAATTACAAATGGCACATTGAAAAGTGCTCTTCATCTTTAGCCATCAGAGAAATGCAAATCAAAACAACTTTGAGATATCACCTTATACATGTCAGAATGGCTAAGATCAAAAATACAGACGATAGCCTATGCTGGAGAGAATGTGGAACAAGGGGAACACTGTTCCATTGTTGGTGGGATTGTTCAGCCACTCTGGAATGCAGTATGGTGGTTTCTAAGAAAAATGGGATTCAATCTCCCCAAGGATCCAGCAATACCACTTCTGGTTGTATACCCTAAAGATGCACATTCTTACTCCAAAGGCATTAGCTCAACTATGTTCATAGCAGCATTATTCATAATAGCAAGAACCTAGAAACAACCTAGATGTCCCTCAACTGAAGAATGGATTAACAAACTGTGGTACATCTACACAATGGAGTACTACTAAGCAGTAAGAAAAAATGATATCCTAAAATTTGCAGGCAAATGGATAGATTTGGAAAATATCCTCCTGAGTGAGGTATCCCAAATACAGAAAGATAAGCAGAGGATGTACTCATTCATTAGTGGAACTTTTTTTTTTTTTTTTTTTTTTTTTTTTTTTTTTTTTTTTTTTTTTTTTTTTTTTTTTTTTTTTTTTTTTTAAAGATGTCATTGTATACAAGAGCTCAAGGTAGAACACAGCTAAAATAGTGCTTTGCTTCTGCATTGATGGCGTCTGGATGGAGTGTGGGTGTCGAAGGACTTATTTTCATTAATGGACTGGGCACACAAAGTTTAATTATGCTCCAGCAACTAATTGAGCAGCATGAATGAGTTTTTTTGTGAATGGGTAGATCATAAGAGTGGGTATGAATCTGAGAGGTTTGATAACTGAGTTTAATGGGCTGTATGATGTAAAATCACCAAATAATAAATAAAGATATAAAAAATAAAAAAGAAGTGGTTGTCTATTTCCCACTTCCTGTAATATATTGATTGACAGGTTTTATTTTATTATTTTTTTTAATACTTAGAAAGACCAAGCCAAATGAGATGAAGTTGATCTTACCTTTTTGTTGTTTTGTGTTGCTATTTTGATGTTTCTCATCTTATAAACATTAGTACTTTACAAACACTGTATGTTTCCTGTGTATTAGATTTAAGTTTAACACACACTCATACTCTAAACTACTACTTAATTGTTTAGAAGCCATGCCTACCTCTGGGTAGTTATGATTATTTTTTAAAAATTAGAAATTGGGCTGCTATTCTATACACAAAACCTAATATTAACATTGAATGAGTCCATTTATGCAGCTAAAAACACCATTGAATTTTTTTGTAGACCTTTTAGTAGGCTAGGAGCATCTGGATTTAGTCTTAGTCCTGAAGACATGCATTAATATGAGATTATTCTATCTGTGAAAACTTAGAAACATCCCCTGTTTTCAATGTATTCTTTGCCACTTGCCAGGTTGCTTCAGCCGCATCCTTTTAGGATGACAGCTAAAAGCAAGTGTGGTAATAAGTTCAATGTATACACCTACTATAACCTTTACTGGAATCATAGTAGTTAGTTGAACTCAGGAGGATGTTATATCCATTACCCTCCTGAAAATAATTGCTAAGTTGTATGATAAAGCACACAGAACATGGACAGAACCAGGCTCTTCAGTTCTCCAGCTTCAGATCTTCTGAGGAAATACTTTTCTTTAGAAACAGTTATGCTTTTTAACTTATACATGTAAATTCTCACTAAAGTAAAAACTTCCTTTGTAAGAAGAGTAATCTTTATTGTTTCTGTCAATAAACTAGCAAGTGTCAAGACAGCATAAAAGATATGTACTAAATTTTTTTGTCTTCTAATACAAAAAGTTACCCACCTTCAGAAGGGTTTCATTTGCCAATTGAAACATTATTTAGTAGAAAATTTTGTTTTGTCTATTAAAAGGTTTCATTATCTTTTATAATAATAAACTATTTTCTTTTTCTTTGTGTGTTTGAATGAGATAGTCCTAATTAGAACAGAGCACAAAGGTATTTTCAACCCCATAAAATATTAAGCATATCTCCTTACAAAGAATGGATTATTGTTATTGATCAATAAGGATTTTTCTTAAAAATCAACTCAAGGTCATAGACAACCTCTAGGTATCATACAAATAGGCTTGGGTAATTTCTTAGATATTTCTGAAGATGTCATATAGAAAAACATACCCATGACATAAAAGTCTACTTCATTTTTTTTAAACATATAATGGTTGAAATTTATGAGCCCCTTTCAGCCTCTGTGGTCTTTTATTTCCCCAAGTGGTCAGTAAAGATAAATTAATTAATATTAAAGGACAGAAATATAATACTTTTTTGTGACTTTCAACCCTGAGAGCAAAACCCATTAGTAGCTATAGATTTTTCTTTGTCGCAATGAGCTAGTGTATAATCAATTTGTGTTAGTCTAATAATATATGTTAAGATAGTCACCCTCTCTGTGTCTGTGTTCCTGATTCTGATCAGAGTTTCTATCAGGCTGCATATTAAGAGATGGAGTCCCAAGAGTTATAAATCAATCCCTTGTGTCTTACCCTTATCATATCGTCTTCTTAATAACCCTGAAGTCATAGCATTCATTTTAATCAATAGCTTTATTCTAGGTAGAACAAATTAACCATTAAGGCATTTCAATAAATTTCTTTAAATAAATTAATATTAATAACAAGTAAACATTTGCCTAATGTTTTTAGTTTTATCTTTTTTCTTGTTATCTTTTTGTGTGTATGTTTCTATGACATGTGTATATTGTGATGTATGTGTGTGAAATCATAGTGTGACCATGTTCCAAGGTTGATATGTGGAGGCCAGAGGAAACGTTGGTTGTTAGTAATTCTTATGCCATGATTAAGACAGAGTCTCTTTGTTAATCATCACTACATAACCCAGGCTAGCTTATCATGAGCTTTTAGGAATTTACTTGTCTAGTTTCCCAACTCAGTATAGAATTACAGAGATATCTACAGCCACATCTGTTTTTCATACAGTCTCTGAGGACTGGGCCTCATCTCTTCATGGTTTTGTGCATCCTTTTTCTTGTTGAATCATTTCGTGATTTTCCTTTGTTATCTGTCCTCCTTTCTCTCTGTTGCAGTCTCTTTTTCTCTTGGTTTTTCAAGACAAGATTTCTCTGTATCCATGGCTGTCCTGATACTTGGTCAGAGAACACGGTGACCTCAAACTTATAGAGAACTATCTGCTTCTGCTTCCTGAGCACTGAAACCAAAGATATGAACTACCATGCCTGGCTATCTTTTGTTCTCTTGATAGCACTTTTTTTTGTGGTTCATTATTATTTTTTCTCTTTTTGTATTGTCAAGAATTATTTTTCTTTGGAGTTTAGAAGGTTTTATACAGTGAAAATATTTAATGTAATTTTAATGCAATGCAATTATTCTCCTATAATATTTATACACTGTAAAATATATGGCATAACATGAAAATTCCAAGCCTATATCTGCCTAATTTGTCTTTTGTTAAAAATTTTTCTCACTTTTTTCCAAAAATAGTTCATATAATACAGTTTTTATTGCTTATTAATCTATAATCCTTTTGCCATTAAGCAAGAAGCCAATTGTCTGTGAAGATGAGTGAGGGAAAACTGTGGTCAACATGTAAAATAAATGAAAAAATGTTAATTAAATAAAACAAAAATAAATTTACAAAGTTATTGTTAATAGATTCTTTGTTTCCTTGCATTTAACCCCAGGTTCTTTAGATCATAACAGTGAGCATTATTCTGAGAGGTCTGATAACTGAGTTTGATAGAGTACATGATGTAAAAACACCAAATAATATATATATATATATGTATATATATACATATATGTGTGTGTATAAAAATTCAACATTAATCACACCATTAAAATCCAGAGAATTATCAGGTCATACTTTGAAATTCTATATTCCACTAAAATGGAAAACTTAGAAATGAACAGTTTTCTGAACAGTTGCCCCTTACTAAAATTAAATCAAGATCAGATTAAAGACCTAAATAGACCTATAACTCCAAAGGGAATTGATGCTGTCATTAAAAGTCTCCCAAGTTAAAAAACAAAAAAAAAAGCCCAAGGCTTTACCATTTTTATCTTATGTTTATTTTCTTTTACTGACAATGGAGTATGGATTATGATGAATAGAATAAGAGTTAAAACCTCTGTCTTCTATATATTTTGACGTAATTCTTTATTCTTTTAAAATTTTATGAGAATATAACAATTAAATCACTTCTATTTTCCGTTATCTTTCTTTAAATCTTCTTATGTTCCTATCCATTTGCTGTTTTTTACATTCATGTACTCATTCAATTGTTTTATATATGTGTCTTTTTTGTGTGTGTATTACTTAATTATTATCTAACATCAATGTACTACAAAGTAAGAAAGCACAAAGATGAATAAAATACTTCAGTTTTGGACTTAGCTGGGTAGAAACACATGAAAAGAACTAGAAATAGAAGACAAATTGGAATAACCATTTGTTTTATTCTATATGAAGAATGATTTGTTGGCATAATATTTCGAAGTTCAGGAAGAAAAAATTCTAATAATCTGAAAATTACAGTAGGGTTTTGGCTATAGTTTCTCAGAAAATGCATATAATTTCTTATTGCGAAAAAGCAAAGCAAAATAAAGTGAATAAATGAGTTAATTTCTAGAGAAATTCCAGAAATGAGATCTAAGGGAACTAGAGCACATGGTTTGAGAAAACAGATATTTGAAGTGAGGTTGGAGTCCACTTATTTGCAATAAAACCTTTGACTGAAGTTAGATTACAAAGCAAGGCTAAAATGATACTTTATTAAAAAAAAATGTGATGAATTTTAGTTGATCTTAAATTATCAGCCACTTGGCTAATTTTGGGTCCTTGTTTCTGAGCATTCTGTTGAATCTAGTGATAGATTAATAATGCTAAATGAGCTTATGGTATAAGTCTTAGAGTAGTGAGGGTGCTGAGCTGTGAGAATCTGTAACTTTCCATCAAAGGTCTTCATCAGGAGAAGATCATGAACACAGTTTTTCTAGTTAAAGCAGCTAGGATAACTCTTTGCTATTAAATACATGAAACTGGGTATGACTTTAGATTATAATTATTAGTTTGTAATTCAATACATCCAAGTATTTCTACACATATTGCAAAGAAGCATTTGCAAAAACAATTAAAATTCTACTATGAACTTCATTGTAAACAATTATTTGTAAGAATAAAGAAAAAGGCACTTGAATTTTGAATCTGGTATTCCTGTTACTTTGGTTGACTTACTTTATTCCTGTTACTTTGGTTGACTTACTTTGTAGCAGTTTTCCAAATTTTGTGCTACATAATGAGATCTAGGGATCACAGCTACATCTTCTATCATTTCTGTACTATACTAGGCATATATCTGTTCAACTCCGATATAAGTGAGCCCAGACAAAATAAATTGCTAACATCAAGTTGAGAGAATTATATGCATATAGGGGGTCTAGATCCTGGAACCAATTTCTCAACTGACTAGATATTCATAAGTAGTAATAAATGTTTGTTTAAAGTTGTTAAGGGTTAGATTACTTTAATAACTTTAGCTATGTATAATAAGCTAGATTCTAAGAGAAGTTTCTTCATATGTGTTTCAATGTATAATTTGTGTAAAGGGCAGTTTTCAAGCCTAAGTAAACATGATTTTCTATGTTTGATCACTGTATATTTAGGGAGATATTCTTAAATATTTTTATATTTTTAAAAAACAAATAATAAAAATAAAAGAATATATTAATAAATTAAACAAAATTTCAAAGCAATTAAAAAACTTCATTTTGAAGCTTCTTGATTATTTTGATTCTATATATATAGCAGTGAATGTCTGCTTAAGATTCTGAAATTTGCCAGTTTTCCAGAGAAAGAAAGAATAGGCAGTAAAGAGAATAAAGGATAGAACAAAGAAAACAAGAAGAGAAATGGAAAACACTCTAGAAAATAAAAAGATCTTCTTGTGTTGATACATCAAGTGTGCTGGAAGATCAGAGGACAAAGTCAGCCACAGATTTTAGACATAAAAATCAGGCAGTGGTGGCACACACCTGTAATTCCAGCACTAGGATCCAGATCCCGTGCCTTTGCTTCTGGTACTTGGGAAATACACAGGACTTTAATCTCAGAACTCGGAATGTTGAAACAGGAAGTGATATGGCAGGGGAAGGAAAGAAATATAAGGCAGGAGGAGGCAGCAGTTTAGCCCTTTGCCTTTGACCCCATTTCCTTTTGGCTGAGGACTCAGAGGTGAGTTGCAAGGTGAGAAGTGGCTGTGACTTGTTCCTCTGTTTGACCCTATTCCCTTTTGGCTGAGGACTTAGAGGTGAGTTGCAAGGTGAGAAGTGGCTGTGGCTTGTTCCTCTGCCCTTCTGATCTTTTAGCTTTTCCTCAATATCTGGATTGGGATTTTATTATTAATACCAAATAGGATTCATGAAATACCTCCTTTTCTCCCCAGATATTTAATCACTAGACTGTACTCCAGCACATCACTCCAGTAACATCAGGAGACAACTATTAAAGTAGTATTACGAGAGGTGAATCTTTGGTAGAGGAAAACAAGTAGATTACTAACCTCAAGTAATAAAAGAATGAATAGGTTTTACTGACTAAATTCTAGGAATTCATAAGGCCAAGCTCTGCTCTAAGATGATGGAAGATTATTCATTTTTTTTTCTGGGTATCTAATAAATAGAGGACTGGCAGTTCCTGAAATTGTAGGCAGGCATCCAGATCCTTACAATGGTATAGAATTTATTATAGAATTTATATCTGACATGTTCTATATAATAAATAGATAGTACTATTGCTATCATCATCATTGCTAATGAAGTGACATAAAAGGAAAGTATGCTTTCACATAATCCATCTCAATAAGAATAGCACGCATAATGTAACATGAGATTTGTATTTGCTGCTTCTGGTTGGTGAAGGAAGAACAGAGGCAAGAATTGGTTGAATTCAGTTTTTAACTTGTTCCCATGACAATAAATCAAGCATTTGGACAAGTCTCCTAATTTTTATGAATATAAATTTTTCTACAATCTAACGCATCTCATGAATGGATATTGAAAAAATGAAGCAGCAAATTAAATGATATTTAAATTTCAAATATTCTATGGAAAACAGTTTGTAGGATAAGGTTCTATTTTGCAATTATTCTAAAATAATATGTTAGACTTTTGAAACAATATATGCAAAAACATATCCTATGAGGTCCTACATAAGCATTATAAAATACTTCACTGTCATTCTATGTATTCTTTACACCATGGCCTTCTATACAAATACTTATATTATATTTCACTATAGTTATTTATATTGGGTTCTCAGTATTAAATGTTTGTTTCAATCTGAACATTTCTTTGATATTATTTCTATTTTTCTGATACCTGAACATAAGAAAATTTGAGTGGCTTCTCCAAAGTTGTAGAAGAGCTACACATGTATTACCATTAGGCTACTCTCTAGTGGTATCTAACACCTTCAAGGAATGAGCATAGGCCTCAGCAGGAGAGAGAAGTTCATTGAAGTTTATTATTGAAGTTTAAGGGTGAGAGTAATAAATACTATAAGACCAAGAGAAAAAGTGTGACAAAGTATCAGACAATAAAGATGAATTCTACTCCAGAAGTCACAAAAGTTCTGAAATTTATAGAGGGGTTATGAAATACAGGGGTAGGTATTCTGGTCGGGTTCCAGTTTCAGGACCAGGTGCTGTCTGTGGAGCATGTCCCCACACACTCTGTAGCAGACAGAGATAAACTTTGACTGCCAGGGTCCCCTCAGCTGCTTCTGAGGGAATTTTCATGGGCACTCACCTCCAACTGATCAAACAGAGAAAGACTGAGGACTCTGAAAGACAGACTCAGACTCTGCCCAAAGGTGAGGTGGGTTCAGCAGGCACCAGTGCCTAAATATCTGCGAGGGAAAATTGTGTTCCAGTCGGGTTCTGGTTCTGGGAACAGGTGCTGTCTGTGGAGCGTGTCCCCACACACTCTGTAACAGACAGAGATTAACTTTGGCTGTCAGGGTCCGACCAACTGCTGCTAAGGGAACACGCACGCCCACTCCACCTACAACTGCTCAAACAGAGAAGGACTAAAGACTTGAAATTCAGTTCCCTGCCTGGAGCAGAGGAAGAGATTGAGCAGACCTTTTGTTCAGAGGTGACAGGAGACATAAGCTTGCAAGCCACAACTGACCAGGAGCCACCTAAACGTGAACCACTGATGCCATGGGCAGATGCCAGTGCAAAAATTTATATAATAATATAAAGAATAACAGGTAACTTAAAATTTATATAATAATATAAAGAATAACATCCCAGAAGAAAGGGATGGCCCTACAACTACAAGACCTGAACTGAGAAATGAAGAGGAAACAGAAGGAAGCAACACTAAAAATTCCTTTATGATGATCATTGAAGCTCTTAAAGGAAATATAAAAAGTTGGCTTAAAGAAGTAGAAGAAAATACAGACAAAAAATTGGAAAAGATGGACAAATCTATGAAAGAAAACCAAGAAAAAGTAAACCAAAAAATGAAAGAAACATGCCAGGAACTAAAAACTGAAATAGAAGCAACAAAGAAGGCACAAAATGAGGCAAAGATGGAAATAGAAAACCTGAAGAAAAAGCTGGAAATACAAATACAAGCATAACCAACAGAATCCAAGAGATGGAAGATAGAATCTCTGAAGTGGAAGACTCAGTAGCTCAAATAGATATGGCAGTCA